>CAJNOI010000489.1:0-46095 GCA_905250115.1 Adineta steineri
ATACAAAAACCTATTGAAACTTTTGTTCATAAACGTGAAAAACGTATCGATGCTGTTTTAGCTTATTTTCTTATTGAAACACCATCGAGTTTAACTTTACCCCAAAGTAAATTATATGAATTATTTACACCTAAAACGAAATATCTTCTTTCACATCCTGTATGTCAACTTGTTACTGAAATTCGAAAAGCATTTAATCATAATAAACAAATTAATATTAATCTGCAACCACATATATTACCAGAAACTGAATTATTAAAACAAGGTATACGTGAAGCATGTCGTGATTGGGCTCAAATATTTAAACAACAACCACATTTACATTTACATATTAGTCAACCACCAGCATCTGCAACATCAACATCACCTATTGAAAGTATGTTACCAACAAATAGTAATGAACATGAACAAGTAACAGATAATACACGAGCACGAGCATCGACTATAGTTGGCCGTGTTCAACGTCTTATTGGACATGAATCTGTTGGATCACATGCTTCTCGTCCATCTGCAGTATCCAAACAACCTCAAAATGATATCAATAATACCATAAGCGCAAATTCAGCTGTTCGAAGACGTATGACAGTACAAAATACTCGTTCAAATGCAAGTAATAAAGATACAATAATTGAAGGGAATAAAGAACCATCATCAGCAGGTGTACAACGTCGTCGTACATCTAGTTTTATAAGTAAGAATCGTTTTTTTTTGTGTGTAATAATTGCTCAAAAAAGCTTGTCAGTCAGTCTAATCCGTTCTGAGTTTACATATTCTGTGTACAAAAAAGTGTGCGTTGAAGAAAACGACTGTTACTCATATCCTTCGATTTATACTACTGTAAGATTGTAGTTCTAGTTGTGATACTCAAGACAATCTATCGAGTAACAAATTGTCCTTGAAATAGAATTCAGTAACCTCAAACTCTAGTCATTAATATATATATATCTTATTTTCTATATATGTTATACATAAAAGAAAGAGACAAATATTGATGGAAATTCATCAGTTGAAATAAGTGCAGAGTGATCATCTTCTAATGGAATGAAATTATAGATTCTCTGAGGTACTATATTTTCTTATTAGAAAATTATTTTTCTTTAACTATTGCCACTCTTTGCACTGGTTATTGCATCTTCATATGCATGACTATGTATCTAAATTATTATAGCACAATCCACAGGTCATGTGAATGTAGCATTTGATCAAGGTAAGCTTCACACAGTAGTATATTACGAGAAATTTTGTGCTATTCAAATCAAGTTAAGCACTATTGCTTAAAAGAAACCATGCCGGTTTTTGTGCTTATTTCAACGTACAAGTTACATCCACTGTCTATACATTTATTTTTGTATACATAGACCTATTTGCATGATTTTATGCTTTAAATACAAAACAAAAAATCGAATAAATAAATATATCGATATTAATTAAATCTTTATTTTTATTTTCTTATAAAAGGTGAAACATTACGACGTCTTGAACCCACTGCAAATATAAACAATACAACTGGTTATAAACGAATAAATACTGGTACTGATGCATCAGATATTGAAGATAATAAAAATGGTGTCCGTTCAAATAAAAGACATAATACGAATTCATTAAATGAAACAACATATTATATTGATGCTGGACCTGAATTAGTTGGTCCAGTTGAGCAATTATTTAAAATTTTACTTGAATATGCTGGTGTAGAATTATCAGTTGCATCATCAATCGAACCATTATTTGAAAAATTAGGTCAAACTGTTTTAGCATCAGCACAAATAAAACGATTTGATGTTAAAATTTTACCAAATGAACTTATAAATAATACACAACCGTTAATATTAAATTCACCTGTTGAATCATCTGTTCTTTGTGTAACAAATTTAAATATTCAAAGTGTTTTTAGACAATCACTTGAATATGATCAATTACATTCAGCTAATGTTCAAGCTGGTATACGTGTACAACGTGTTAAACAAGAAGTTAATTTATCTTTATTACGTATTGTTTATCAATTTTATACAGTTGTTGGTAATGCAGTTGAATATACAGGTATTAATGAAATAATTAAAACAGATTCAACTATTCAACTTCAACAACAACAACACCAACAACAAGAGGATTTCTCTCCTACACGTTCAAGAACAAGTACAGTAGTTGATTATTCTGAACATGGAATTGAAAATATTGCTTTAAAACCTCTTCATACAAATATTTTACATTCGAATACGGATGATTTATTAGATGTTGAAAGACAATGCTGGAAAAAATTACGTGAACTTGTGACTATGTATGGTACACAACCAGAAATTAAACAAATAACAACAACAACACGTAAACAACCAGTGAATGATTCAAATTTACCATCATCAACAACAAATCCAAAAGTAGTACAAACACAAGCACGTAATGGTATAACAAATACAACAACTGAAACACTTTTATTATCAGCATTTGGTTGGTTAATTATTGATGAAATATATTATTCAGCTTCATTAGGTGGTTTAAAAGTCGATGGTTGTATGGGAAAAGTTCAAGGAAGTATTAGTTTATCACAAAGACTTCGAGCTATACAATCAAATACAAATAATCAAAATCCCAAAAAGTAATAAAAAAATATTTCGCTCAATAAATTAACTTCTTTTATAAATTTAGATATGATGGATCATTGATTGTTCAAATTGGTTCAACTTCTTTATCCCTCAAAGAAACACTTTCTACTTCGTCTGATAATCTTCAAAATAATACTACCCCTAATTTAAATCCAACATTATCATCAACATCATCAACTCGAGAAATATCTGTACTTGATATTATTGTTGGTAAATCTCGAGCTTTAACATCTCTTCAAACACGTGGAATAAATTTAACATTAAGCGGTGTAACAAATATCGGTACAATTGCAATGGATGTACCATTACGACCACAAGAAGTTCATGATTTAGTTAATCGTGCGGGGCGTTTAATAACATCTTACGTTCAAGAGTTTCTTCCCGATGATACCGAACAATCATCTACAATACCATTAACAACCGATGATGAATTTCAACAAATGGATACAAGTTTAAATAATACAATTGAAGATTCAAATATTCCAACATTATCTGAACAAATTCCAAGAAAAAAACATTCGAAATCACATCGTACATTAACATTAACTTCCAATTTAACAAATGAACATTTACAAACTCAACAAAGTAGTTTATCGATATCAAAACGACCTATTTTCGAAGTTCATATAACTGCACATTGTCAAGGAATGACATTTTCAACTACACTTCTATCTACACTTAAAGCTCAATATAAAATCGGTGTTGTTGAAGGTGTTGCAAATCTTGGCAGTACAACATCACGTTTTACTGCTATTATTCATGAACATGCATTACATTTTTTAAATAATAATAATACAAATGATTTCAATCAATTACCTACAGTTAGTTCGGATAATCATGTACGAATTGATTTTCCGCAAATACGTTGCTATGGAAATTATACAATTGAACAAGATAAAACTGATAAACCAAAAGGACATTTAAATCTTCGTACAAAAATTGATTTACTTAAATTAACAATCACAGCTGATTTTCTTGCACAATTAGTTTTTGTTTCAAAAGTAATTATACATGAAATTAATGAAATACTTGCTAAAGTATCAGGAATTGATCAATTTCATTTTGGACCAGTAAAATCAATGATAAAAGATAAAACTTTACAATCAATAAGTGATAATGAAGATGGTTCTGATGATGAGGACGAAGATGATGAACAAGAAAAATCATCAACAACACCATTTACATATAAAATTGATATATCAATAAAAGGTTTTGAAGTTATTGGACAAACACCATCAAATACAGTTGTTAAATTTGAAAATGCCGATAGAAATTTACCAATGTTTATTAAATTAACAAATTATGATGAACAAAATTCATTATTATTTTATAATAAACCATTAATTACTGCTCTATTATATATTAAACTTAGTCTTGGACAATTATTACAAACTGGAGGATTTCAAGATGCAGCTTATTTCAAAACAAAATTATCTTTAAAAAATTCTTTTCAAGTAAGTTATATTTTTAACGTTATTGCAGAATTATGATATTAAATTTTATTTCTCTTAGCCGGATGATGTTGCAAAAGAAGCATATTTTATTCGTTTAACTAAACCAAGTTTTTACTGGCAACCAGGTGCTATTGATAAAGGTAATTTTCGTCATATTCTTTTTTTTACCTATAGATAAATCTTTTCATTTATAGGTATTCTTTTTTGGTTAAATTATAAAAATACATATGAACATTGGAATGAACAACGTGGAGCATTTACAACTCCAACGAGTCATTCAATACATAAACGTCCATTGGTGAATGTTCAACCTGCACAAGCAACAACAACAACAACTGACCTTAATCTTATGTTTCAATTAGATATTATTGATTTAGGTATTGCTATACCACTTCAACAATTAGATCAACCAACAAAACTTGCAACAGCAGATGCACAAGTTCTTAGTCCAAGACAATCTGTATCAGTCGTTGATGAAGTTGGTGATTTTCTTGTATTTACACTTGATCAAACAACAATATCAGCATGTTCATGTGGTGCAATTATAAGTTCGGGCTCATTCGAAGGTTTTTGTTTTCGTTTTGCAGAAAATTTTCAACAAACAAATTCAAATTGGAAACCTAAATCTTCATCAACATCAAATGTTATTTTAAATGCATGTTGTGTACCAAGTGGTCGATATTTAATGCATTCACGGGCTAAAAATTTACCAAATTCTTCTAGTCCAAAATGGTTTTTAAATGTTCAATGGGATATGAAAGGTATTGATATAAATATTGATTCAATTATTGGTAAACGTTTTTCACAATTAATTCGAACAATAACATCAACACATTTAATTGAACCAATTGATCAACTAAATAATGAAAATGATTTGCCAATAAATTCAAATTTACTTAATACAAATAGTGGAAGTACAATTAATATTAATGAAAATAATGATCCAAGTGAAGTTGAAGAACGACGAAAAAGATTAAATTATGAATATTCGATATTAGGACAAAGAATTGCAACATTACAGTAAAATATAATTTATTTTAATGATTTTAATTATAAAACATATATATTTCTATAGAAAATCGGGAGCATCTGATGAAGATTTAAAACCCGAAGAAGCTCGATATCAATGGTTAGAAAAAGAATTAGTAAATACATATAAAAGTGATCTACAACAAAAAATAAAACCATCAAATAAGGTAATGTAATATTTTCAATAGATTAAAACTTTTACAAACTATCTATTCTTATATTCAAATATCACGAGAAAATTAATTTTTCTAAGAATCAATTGTATATATATTGTTGAGGAATTTAATTAGAATAGAATAAGAAAAACTCGAGTTTTCTAGTCTGCACAATCATCAGCACCATTACAACAACATGAATTTTTACAAGGATCAATAATATCTACGGTTCGCCTATGCTGTTTGACAATGAATGTTGTACTATTATTCCATCTGCATGTTATATTTAGCTTGCACCCATTGTTTTCGTTCTTTTTATTGAAGAATATTTGAGTTAAAAATGATGATATATTCATTGAATTTCTAACTCAATTTGTATTCAATTCTTTAAAGAACACTTGACTGCTTTTCTATCTACATATTTTGTTTCGTATGATATTTGTTGTGATATATTAGTATTTATTGATAATAATCAAGGAATTATTTTTTATTCAGAGTGCTCTTAATCGTGATCGTAATCGATCAATGCTATCCACATATAGTGGTCAAAATTATAGACGACCATCATCACAAGATACTACTCCAGGATCACGACATGCTCAGTAAGTTTTTTTTTCTTCTATATCAAAATCAAAAAAAGAAATTACAAAATATTGATTAACATGTATATAAACTATTAGTAGCCAGAGCAATTTACGGACATATGCGTCCTTACTTTCCTCGTCGTCTGGTTTACACCGTCGACGAATGTAAGATGAAATTTCATTATGCAAACTATTTTTTTAATCATTACTTGCATGTTTATATTAAACCAAACTAATTTTTAAAGTAGATTTAGAGAAAACATTAATAGCTAGTCTAATTTAAAATATTTTCTTCTATAAACTAACATATTATGTCTTATTTATCTATAGTTCTGAAATGTCTACACCTCAATCACCAATTCGTGAAGAAAGTACAGAAAATGAAACATTACGTACACCAAATCTTACTATTCGGTAGGAAATTGAATCTGTCTTTCTCTCTATCAGAAATAAAATCTTTATCTATCATTCTTCTAGAAAGAAAAATCCATTTGAGTCTATATACTATAGGTATTTTTACAAATAATATATATTAACTATCCATTGGGATTGGAACTATTATTTTATTTATCCGCTTTAATATTTAAAAAAAAGACAAAAAAAATATTTTATTAAATTAAAATAATTTCTTATTTCTAATTTTTAGTACAACATCACATGAAGGTGATGATCGTCAATCGAATACATCATCTACAACAAATAATAATCCAAATGAAATAACATCAACATCAGCTGTTGATTTAGAATTAAATGTTCAAATTTTAATCGCTAATGGTTCATGTAATCTTTATACACGTCGTGATCTTATATCACAATCTCCTTTAAAACCAAATGTAAATAAACAACAACAACAACAAACTCAAGCAACAGTCGGTTCAATTCAAATAATAAATAAAATTGAATATCAAGTATTACAATTTTCTTTACCGAGTGTTGATGTTGATGCACATTATACTTCTAAGCATAATAATACAACAAATAGTTCATTAAATAAACGAGGAAATTTTTATTGTTGTGCTCGAGTACAATCACCTATAACACAAATTATTATTCATCCAATTTTATTGGATTTTATTGAACAAACACTTGAATATGTTAAATTACCACATGAACAACATGGACACACAAACATACGAGACGAAAATATACAAAATTCAAATAAAGATGATGATGATCATTTAAATAATATGTAAGACATCTTCAATTTTTTTCTGAATTACTAAGCTTTGAAACAGATCCAATTACTGATTTTGATAGCTTACGAGATTCTCTACCGAATTCATCCAGCATCAGAATTTTACCTATGAAACTGATAAAAAAGTTTCTAAAATCTTCGTTCGACTACTTTTACAATAATACTGTCGTGAAGAACGTATAATTCTGATGCTGAAGCAATTTGGTAGAGAATCTCGTGAGCTATCGAAATCAGTAATTACGGGTCAGCTCTTTTTGATCATCGCATTTCCAGACATTCGGTTAAAAAACCGGATGTTCGAAACGAAAAATGTACTGATGTTCGGAATGAAAAAATATTGGATGTCCGAAACATAAAATGTATTTTATTGCAAAAATCGCCCCTTCACTCTTACATACATCCGTCTTTTTCATTCCGAACATCCGTTATTTTATGTTCCGACCATCATGTACTTTTCGTTGCGGACACCTGTACGATTTTCATTCGGAACGAATCTCTATGTTCGATGTCCAAAAAAAAGCGAGGACGAAAAGTGGCTACCCCGTAATCACATCCGTTTCAAGACTTAGTAACCCAGAAAGAAACTAACGATATTTGTGAAAGAATAATTTTTCGAGCCACTTTGTACTAATGATATTTCTTTAGGTTTTTAATGGAAGATCAAACATCAACAGCATCATTTCCTATTGATGTTGTTGTTAGTTTATATATTCAACCATGTGTTCTTTTATTTACATGTTTACCAACACATCCAATGGAATGTGAACTTCGTTTACCTGCTGTTGATATTGTATTTTCATCTAAACGTGCTGTTCCCGATAGTACAACATCAAATGAAAATCCATCTGAACAAATTTTAGAAAATTCTCTTGCTGGTTTGAGTTTTTCATTATATATGAAAGATTTCAAATTTAATGTTTATCATCCATTTTCTGGTGAATCAAAAGTACATTATTATGAAGATATGCGTTCGGGACAATTGCAAACACGTAATGCATTAGCAGTTAGTGTACAATCAGTTTCACTTAATATTTCTCGTACACGTTATATAATAATTGATCAAGATAATGAACTTTTAAATAATATTCAATTATCTGTTATTATACAAATATCAAAAGCACAATTTGAATATGATATAAGACGTTTCACAGAAATTTTAACATTTCCAAAAATTTGGTATAATCGTTCATTAGCTCGTCGTCTATTCTTAGGCGATGAAAACTTACCAACAAGAATTCCACCAACAACTCGAACAACACAACCAACTGCACCACCAACACAAATACCATCGAGAACAAATGAAGTTTTACGTAAAAAAGCACATGTAATTTTAGCTATCCAGTTAAAAGAATTACATATATCAATGCGTATGTCGAATGTCATGGGAAAAATTGAATGGAATACAAAAGATGTTTCTTCAACTGGAAGTTTAACATTAACAAGTGAAGGAAAACGAACATTTTTTCTTTCATTAGGTTTACAAAGTTCATTATTACAAGCTGAACAAGGAATTGTCGGAGGAATTATAAGACTTAAAAATCTTCGAACAACAGGTAATTTAATCACCAAAAATATAAATTAATGTATTTTGTTTTTCTTCTCTTCAGGTCTTATTCTTCACGAACTTCGTGATCGATCAACTTTTGTTGATGCATCTCATGCTATCGATATTTTAACGGATGCAATTGAACTTCGTCTTGATTATATGGGTTCGCCAACATTAATGGGACGTATATCTCATATATTACTTCGATTAAAAGATGATCGTCCTTCATCAACAGCATATAATGATTCCATAACACCATTTAAATCTGTTTTACTTAATCTTGGATGGTCACAATTACATCTAATGATTACACGTTCAACAACACCAGATATGATAAAAATGGCAACGAAATTAACTGAATTTTTTAATAATCATATAAGTAGTTCAAAATCTATATTAGCATCAATACAATATGATTTTCGTGATCGTACAAATGTAAAGCCTCAAACAAAAAAATCTTCAACTATACATTCAAAATATGATACAAATATTATTAAAAAATCTATTGGAATGCATGGTGGTGAAATAATGTTACAAGGACATAATTTAACATTAGTTGTTTTTCATGGATTAAATTTTAAATCACGGCAATGGGCTTTATTTTCACTTAATGAACCACAAATTAATTTTATTACAAATCGAGGAGAAGAAGGCGATAGTATGTTATGAATTTTCATTTGTATTACAATCAATAGAATTATTTTTATTATTTTAGCTAATCAAGAATTAATCTTTTCATTGGGTGATCAAAGTCAAACAACACATGCAAATGTAAGACCTCGTACAAATATGGCTTCAATTTCGAAAGTTACAAGAAGTACTAATGAAGCGCCATCACATTTAACAATTAATGAATGGTTCAATTATGCAAGTTCAACAATTTCAGCTATTGGTAGGTTGTGAGAAGAAAAAAATTGTCTAACATCTTGAGAGTGTAGACGTGATGGGTGTCAGTGGCGGATTTAGGGTGAGGGGTGATCGTCCCTCCATACTAAAAAAAAACAAATCGTGCCCCCCCCCCCCTTCCAAAATCCTAGATCCGCTAGTGGTGGGTGTGGGTGTGGGTGTATCATATGTCTAGTACACACACCCTCCAGATAATGTAACCTATTACTTCATCCTCCATGATTTTGTTCATACTCATTTAGTTCAAATCTAAATAGAATTATATTTATATAGGTTTACGTGATTTTCCAACTTTTGATGAACCTGAGATATCAGTTATGAAAAGACAAGGTCGCCCAAGACAATTTGATCAAAATGCTGAATCAATATTTATTCTACCGGCTCTTGAATTACGTTTTCAAACACGACAACTCAATGGTAAAAATAAAAGAAATTTTAATTTAATTCTTGTATATATCATTAATATCTAGATCAAGTACATTGTAGTTTTGAAACAGAATTTTATGAACATATTATGTTTTCATTCAATGCTGAACATTTTTATTTCTTACATGATCTTATAACTTCATATATAAAAGAAAAAGAACGAAGTAAAATAAAAATTTATATCATTATTTTAAATTTATTTTCATTTTTTTCATTCAATTAAGCTTTAATAGCAGCAGCAATTGATAAAACTCCACAACGATCAAATACATCCACAACTGATCAACAAACATCTCCGCCATCTGATGATGCAGGTAGTACTGATACTCGTCGTTTTCATTGTCCAGATGCTAAATGGAAATTACAACCAACGATAAAACTTCTTACAGCATATGGAAATGAAGTTGAACCATTTGGTGCCGATTATGTTTTACAAAAATTAGGTTTTCGTCATGCACGTTTAACAATACCCAAATGGCTTCAACGTGGTATTATGGATCCATGTGAACAATCAATGACTATCGTACAATTAATTTTAATTTTTCTTCTACCTGAACGTTTTAAAGAAATGTGCATGAAATAGTGATTAGGAATTATTTTAATCAAGCTTATCAATGCATTTCTTTTTTATTATTTATCCTCTCTAGTCGTTGCTTTAAACGTTTATTTCTAGTTATTCAAGAGAGTTGAACTTTTTCTTTTTCTGTAATATAAAAGATTCTATATATCTTCGTTTTTTCTACTTGCTAAACAGTTTATTTTTTTGTATGGGAAATATTTAGGAAAAGTTTGCTCCTCATTTTTTTTGTGTGATAAGAAATGAATAAAATGTGCTTTTTTATTATTATTAAATAAAATAAAAATTATAACTACTAAATTCGATTAAAATGATTAATATCTATAAATACGGTTGTTGTCAATCTCGTTCTTCCGTTAGATGTCCCTGTAGTGCAAGTTCATTAGGTAACTAAAATATTGCGTTTATATGATCAAATACCGGAAAAGAAATAACAAAATGGCGTCGAACGACCAATAAGAGAATAAAAAACGTGATCGAAATAAACTACTATTGTTTCGATATTCTTATCTTTGTCGTATAGTGATTGTAGTTTCCATCATGCCATTTACATTAAGTGATGGACGTTCATTTACTAATCTATTCAATTCAACAGAACAAAGTAAAAATATCCTAAACGTCTCTTTGAGAGTTTATAATATATGCATATTTAGATTGTGAAAATTTACTCATTGAAAAACAAAATTTATTATGTATATTTAAATTAGTTATAAAAGATCTATTAAATTCAAGTTTACGACATGAACGTTTACTTGAAAAAGAATATTTTCCATTAAAACATTTTTTTATTGTCTTCGAACAAATTTTGTTACATGGTTATACAGGAAAAAAATCATTTCCAATAACTCCATCATCAAATCGTAAAGATCTTTGGCCACTTATTGAACTAATTGCACGTAAATCAACAGGCGCGGATGTTTTCGAAATCTCCTTATCATCAAAAGAAATGACAAATGTTCGAACATCATTAGGTCGTGTACGTGCATGGTTACGTCTTGCATTAATGCAAAAACGTTTAGCTGATTATTTTAAAATTCTTGTTGAACAAAAACATGAATTAAAAGAATTCTATGATAGTGACGCATTATTATTATCAGATGAAATATCGATGATCACTGGTTTACTTGTTGGTCTTAATGTATTAGATTTGAATTTTTGTTTAAAAGAAGCTATACTTGATCATCCGAGTGAAACAACGATTTACTATAGTTTATATTTACGTGAAAGACGTATACCATCACAATCAACATTGAAAAATACACATCCACCTGGTTCTATTGAAGATCAAATTGATGAATTAGATGATTATTCATCATTATCATCATCGCCAATAACACGAACAAGTACACAAAATTCTGATACGGTTATTATATCGAATACAAATGATATGATTACATATGATGATCAACGAATTTCTAATATACTTGATCAAAAAAATTATATTGAAGAACTTCATCGAAATTTACAGTAAATTAATAAAATGAATTCATTTCTATTTTATTTGTATTGAATATGTATATATAGGAAAACAGTTAATAGTTTACAAGAACGTTTACAAACAATGGAACAAACAAATAAATCTTTAACAGACGATGGTATAGTACAAAAAATTCGAATTGAACAATTAGAAGAAAATTTGTCGAAAACGAAAACAGAAAAAGAACAAATGCAATCATCTTATCAAGCAAAAATTGAAGTAAAAGAGTTTCCTATCAGAATCAATTGTATTCGATGTATTCCTATTACAAATTCTAAACCAATGTTCTATTAATTCAAATTGTTGAACTAAATTTCAGACTGTATACTATTGGAGACAGAAATCTTATCTTTATCAAGAACAGATGCAGAAATCTGCATTTCATTTTTTCTTCTATGATAGTATCGAAGATCTGTTCTGCTCTTTCTAATCTATAAACGATGATTTTGTTACGAGAAAACCACCCGAGGTGCCAAACAGCTTTAGAGCTCAAGTTTTGTCCATACATAGGAAGGGTATGGGATACTATTCTCAACATAAAATCAAAGTTTCGAGTTTTACCGTAAAACTTTGCCTATATCAAAGCCTCAACTAGGGTAGTTCATCCATAAAGTTTCAGACATTTTTCGACTGAGCATTCCCGAGATATGAATCTATTAGGTTCTTATGGATATTTCAAAAACATAATATCTCGAGAATATTTAGTCCTTAAATTCTAGAACTTCATGGTTGTGGCTTTGATATAGGCACAATTTTATGTCGAAAATTTTTGGCTATCATTTACTTGGTCAATAAAATAACTGAAACGGTCAGCAAAATAGATGAAATGATCAGTAAGATAAATGGTCAGTAAAAACTATGACAATGAGCAGTAAAAAGCTTAGTTGGTTAGTATTCCGATTATTACTCATTTAAAAAGGGGGTTAAAGAGATTTTGATTTTCAATATGTTTTCAATTAAGCTAGCAATTAAAAAATGAACTACAGTATCGGTGATCATAAAATGCGTTTTTTCTGAGATATGTGTTGAGAATTGAGGTGCTCGATATCTCGTTGGACTCCTTGTCTCGAAAAATTAGAAAATATTTATTTAAAAAGTGAAAAATACTGGAATTCATTAACATTGTCCTATTTTGATCGATTAACATCAGATTTTTGCTAGTCTTCTGTTTACAAGAGTGATAATCTAAATACGGACCGTTTAATCTTTTTACTGCTCATTTTCATAGTTTTTACTCACCATTTATCTTACTGATCATTTCATCTATTTTACTGACCGATTAATAATTTCCCAAAATTTTTTGATACTTCGAATGATTCCCACGCCAGTTTTTCTTTTAGTAATATTCATGATATATGTCTTGTCTGGTTTACTGCTTGTATATATATCTAACAATCAATTCTTTTCTTTTAGGCATTGAATTCTGATATGGCACTTGAACGAGAAACTTATCAAAAATCTCGTGCTGGTTTGGATGTACTTTATCATGAATTAGAAAAGAAATATGACGATGAATGTTTATCGAAAATTGTAAGTAGGAATAGAAAATTTCTGGGAAAGAAAATCTTTTCATTGAATAAATTAGGATGTTGAAACTGAATATCAATTACAATTAGCTCAGAAAAATGATTTTATTGAAGCAACTAAATTAATGGGAAAAGATATGGAAATGAAAACAACATTATATACTCATATGAAAGAACAAATTGATGGTATTAAAGATGAAAATATACGTCTTTCAGAAAAATTACAGGTGAATATTTTGTTTTTCTTGATAAATATTACTTATGTTTGTATTAGATTGAAGAAAAACGAAATGAAGAAAGAGAACATCAACTTCAATCCTTAGAAAAAGAAAATCAAATGTTAAGAGAAACAATTAGTCAATTAGAAACAAAGTAAAACTAAAGACTTGCAAATTCCTTATCTATCATTTTTCTTTTTAGTATCGAAGAAATTAATAAAGAAAAACATGCACTTAATGATACAAATGAATCAATAAGTCGAGAACTTGCTAAAATAGATGCTGAAAAGTTTGATTATATTTTTCCTAAAAACTTTATCATTCAATATTGTTTCTTCTAGAACATCAATTGAAACTGATTTACGTGTTGAAAAAGATTTTCGTCAACGTCTTCAACAAACATTAACAAGTGAAAAAGAAAAAGTTTCATCACTTCAATTCGATATTCATGAATTAAATTTAATAAAACAAGTATTGATTCTTTTTTGTTTTATTTTCATTTAAATTTATCTTTTTAGGAATATGATTCATATAAAAAACAAATGACAAAACAACAAAATGATTTACAGAAAAAATTTCAAGAACAAGAAGAAACTATAAGAGAACTAGCATTAAAATTAGAAGTATCTATTAAACGTGAAGATGAATTTCGAGAAAAAGATGGTCTTCGATCATCAACTTGGATGAAAGATGAAGATGTTAAAGAATGTTGTCAATGTAAAAAAGATTTTAGTCCACTTAGAAGAAAACATCATTGTCGAAAGTAAGATATCAATAATACTTCACAGGAGAGGGGGGAGTACACACCAACCGGCAAATAGTTTTTTGTCTTGTAACAAGGTTCTTTACCAGGATCCCCCTTCAAATATTTTTGGCTAAAGGGGGTGCACGGGTAGGGAACTACAAAATCACTTTTTTTCGGTCCCGGTCTCGACGCTAATCTCAATAAAGTTCAAGAGTAGTTGTATAATGATTGACGCACTCACTCTTGCCTTTGAAAAGAAACAATTATGGATTTTCTGCTTTTCAATATTCAATAAATGTCTAGTTTAATATATGATAAAAAAAATTGACGGGATCAGATGATAATTTTGGTCCAATCTCGGTCCCGAAATAAAAATTTAGTCTCAGTCTCGGAACTACTTTGTAGTTACCTATGCACGCGTATTTGTGCACCTCTCTCTGACTACGCCCTTGATACTTCATTTCAGTAAAATCTAATCAATATTTTCTATTTAGTTGTGGTCAAATCTTTTGTGAAACATGTGCAAGTACAAAATTACCTTTACCCAGTTCAAACAAGCCAGTTCGTGTATGCGACATGTGTCGTAATCATTTATTAGCACAATGTGCGGTCAATAGTCCATGAAAAAAAAGAACGTTGAAGAGAATATGAATATGTTTATTTTTACACTCCAATATTACTGATCTATTTATATAATATTGTAAATAGAAACTGCATTTTACTTAATTTATTCTTCTAAATGGCTGATCGATATGTACTTCTAACTATAAGAAACAGTCTGTTTATTTCATTTGTTGATGTTGTTGTTCTTTCTTTTTTTATGATAATATTAGTCAACATTTTTGTCTATTAAAACAAACAATTTATATATTGATTGTGATAATTTTTTCTTCTTCTTGATATTCAATCCAGATCATTTTCTTATGTTCGTCATACTACAGAAAATCGTATCTTTATTTTGAATTATAAATATAAATATTATATAAGAGAATGAATCTTTATGATTCTTATCAGTACATGTCAAATATTTGATTCACACTTTTCACATAACGTAGAGAAAGAAAAAAGTAATTCTTTCTCTTCTCATCGCCTTCGTTCTTCTCCGCCTACATCAAACATCATTCACATCGTATTCATTCTATAGAATAGACTACGTGCCCACGCAAACGAAACTTAACAAATAACATTGTTAATTTATATAGGCAAGTCAACTAACACCTATTCGTTTCATTTGTAGATAAATATTATAGAGTGAAGAACAAAATGCCGCCTGTACGAGATGATGCACCAGATTTTCGTGAAGCTTTTAATTTATTTGATGATCGTGGCGATGATAAAATTCCCAAACATTTATTTGGTGAAGTTGTTCGAGCACTCGGATTAAATCCAACAGAAGGTCAGATTAAAAGTACGACACAAAATTTAAAAACAGATCGAATATCATTTGAAGAATTTTTACCATTATTTGATTCATTAGCAAAAAAGAAAGATATTACTATGGGTGAAGGCGAACTTATTGAAGGTATATTTTGAAAAATAGAAATATTTTCTATTTTTTTTTTCTAATTTAGGTTTAAAAGTTTTTGATAAAGAACAAAATGGTAATATATCTTCAGCTGAACTTCGTCATTTATTAACAAATCTTGGTGAACGTTTAACTGATGAAGAAGTTGAACAGTTACTTTCAGGTCTTGAAGATAAGAATGGGCTGATTCATTATGAAGAATGGGTTCGAAAATTATTACGCTATTAAAATATATTACAAATAATCAAACATTTCTCTCTTTTCTTTTTTTAATTTATTATATTGATAATATTCAGTGCTATTTATGTGCATGTTTTTCTTTTATGAACGATCTATTTTTTTTTGTTCTGTAACTTCATATTTCATTCCACCGTAAATTTTTGTTGAATTTAATGAATCTCGAACGAATAAATTCAATTTTTTAGATGTTACTTGATTCTAAGAATTTACCTTTTTGTGTACGATTTCGAACAGAAAAAATTCTTTCATCGAAGTAAGTTTTCAATGTCTATATACTTTTAATGAAATACTAACACGCATGGTTGTCTACAATAAGAAAAAAATCTAACGATATACTATTCTTAGACCCTAATAAAATGAATTGTAGAATTATCAATAAACTAATATTTAGAGGGAAAATATCTATGAAAGAGCTAGTCATGAATACAAACACACATCGGGCGTGTGTTGTTATTTACAAATATGTATAATTATACAATGGATACAGTCGTATTTTTATATAAAATCAGTCTAAAAACAACTTACCGACATTGTTGCTTTGAAATTATATATAACATTCTTTATCAAATCATTGTTGTCATTTCTAATCTATGCTCGTATTTTTTGATAAAGATAAGAAAATAGAATTTTGATCGTTATTATAGAAGATTACAGATGTAGACTTAAAATTCAATTAGGAGTTGTCTTGAAATTACTCATGGGAATATTAATATGAAAAATTGTTAACGTAATTTTAACATAAAATATTTTCAATACTGAAAAATATATTACCCACCTTCTCTGTACAGTTTATTACCCGAGTGATATATCTGCAAATTAATAACGTTTTATTTTTTGTAGGATTCGATATTTCGACGTAATTATTCTCATTCCCAATCTCATTTTTCTTTTCTTCATTATTATTAAATGGATTCGAAAACGTACTAAATTAAATACAAATAAGCCATTATTATTAAGTATTACTTGTTTACTTCTTTCTGTAATATTAACGAATATATTACGATGTTTATTTGTTATGATATTTTCTAATCAATCATTTCATGCTCAAGAAATTATTGTTAAAGTAAGAAATATATTTTCTTGTTATTCTTATAAAAAATACCATTGATTTTTCGTCGATAGATTTTTTGGTTACTTATTCGATTTGCACTTTTGTGGACAGAATTAAGTATTCTTCTTTTTGGTGTTTGTTTCGGTAATTTTTTCGAAAGATAAAAAGAAATTTTTTTTAAGATGAATTCTTGTAGGACATTCAAATTCAAATCGTCAATCGATAAAAATAATCAAAATATTAATTGCTTCATTTATTTTTTCATCTATTTATACAACTAGTCAAGTAAAAATTCTTCTTCTCATTTTATTTATTAATGATTTACTTTTTCTTTTGAAAGGCTGTATTAGAATTTCGTAGAGATACTCGACCTATACAATTTCAAACAACTTATTATAATCTTTATTCACATGGTGGAATGAAATTTTTGTTTATATCAAGTTCAATTTTTCTTATCGTAAATTTATTTGGCAAAAAAAATGACATTTTCAATTATATTGTTTTATCTATTTATTTAGTTATATTTAATTATCTTCACGCTATGGTGTTTATGTCGTCGACAACAGAAATTTTTACCAAGTAATAGTTCTAAATTATTTTGAAAAAGTATTTATATTTTTCTTTAGTTCGTCGATCGTTTTATTTCTATTGTTTTGTTTTGATTTTTGTTAATATGATTCAAGTTATTGGCGCAATGCTGAATTTAACAGAAACAACAATATGGAGCATGTGGTATGTCAGAATATATTAATGAATAATTATGAGAATATGAAGATGTATAAACATTGACATAGAACGAATGTTAAAATTAATTCAATGATTTATAGATTTTGAGTAGAAATTACTATTACATCTCACAAAAAGTCTCTTATTCTAATCAAGCTACAAAAATAACATTTGAATTGAGCATCGTATCATTTATTTCCTGCTTATTCGGATATATTATTATATTGTAAATGATCTTTTGAGATAGAAATGAAATTTTTAGGAAATATCAAAATTTTTTTTTCTAAAAAAAGAAACCATAACTTTATCATATATTATATAAAAGATTGAATGGATTTGTTCCTAGTCTATAATTTCAATTTTGAATAGCTTGTAAATATCATTACATTCGCTATGGATTACTAACATTCACTTAGCATAGAATTAAAAGGAGAATGTTATAATTGGAAAAAAACTGATTGAATACTATTCGCATCGAAGAATATTGATAATTATATTAATAGAAATAGCCTTAAAACAATATAAATTATTTTTTTAGCATTGTTGAAGGTATGACATGTATATTTTATACGTGCTTTGCTCCATTTGTCTATTATCAATTTCTTCGTCGAGTTCTAAGGTAAATTTATTTCTTCTCTCTTCAATCTCTCTTATAAAACTTTTCATTTTAGTTCAAAATTACTTATTCCAGAAATATTGTATGCTGATTCAACATTAACAAATAATGATGAAGATGATGAACTTATCGATACTGGTGCTAATCCATTCTATAATAATTCAACAGATGAAAAACTTGATGGTCAGTTTGAAGATATAACATCTTCAACAAATATAATTCAACCAGTTTTGTAAAAAAAGACAAAAATTCATTTTTTTTATAAAGATCTAGATTTTTTTCTTTTCTCGATCTTTGTTCAATATATAATTATTCAATTTTTTTTTTCATAAATCAAGAAAAGAAAAATTACAATGGTGGTGCACAACAGAATTTACGTGAACGATATAACCATGGTGGAATACCATCATTTTCAATCAGTTCTATAATAAAAATAAAAATTCTATTACAGAAAATTTGTTTTTTCTCTCTTTACCAGAATCTGTACTTTCCGGTAATAATTCGTAAGCAGCATGAGGTTGATGCTCGACGTGTCCTTGTAACTAAAAAAGAAAATATTTTATTATAAAAATTTCATTATTATGTTTATCACACACTTACCCATTTATGTTTGTTCATTGATGATGGATATGCATGAGCAATAGATAAACAAACAATGATAAATATGAGAAAACGTATGAACCAAATAGACATGATTATCCTGTGTATCTATCGGGGTTTAGAGTGTGAAGAAATGTCTATTAATACGAGAGAAAAAGAAAATGAAGGCTTAGCTCATTCGAGAGAGAGGAGAGAAAAAACTAGAGTCTTTTTTTTCTTCTTCTTCTTCTCTTGACATCAACCGATAAATACCGGACATCAAAGCTATACGAGACTCTCGAGAAAATTACAGTCAAATTATTTTCTAATGCGTTGGTGGAAATCAATTTTTCTTTTGTTTCGATTATAGTCGTGAAAAAAAAAGAAAACTAAATTTATTGTTTTTATGACTTTGTTCTCTTGGTCTCTAAAGACTATCGGATCGGATCCGAACAATTGTTCACTATTGAAGCGAGAAATTCACAAAGACATATTACGATTTGGAAGATTTACCAAAAAAAAAAAAATAAATATTATTTTTCTTAATACTACCGCCTTAATCGAAGAATAGGAAGTGTTATTATAAAACAACTTTGAAAAAAATTCATAAAGTTATAACTAAAAAACGATCTATCTACTCTTTTATCAAATGGACATAAACGATAATGACATTAATATTATTCGTTTGTACTTACAACATCAAATATCTTATGCGTAAAAAAATATTAACTTAATATTAAATTAATGCCAATTGTAATTTATATAACGCGTAAAAATATTTTAATCTATAGACTCAACTCTTTGTTAAACTTATCCAGGTTTGATATAAGGACATCAGATTATTTTTTATGGCAAATATAAACAATAGGAAAAAGAACTCAATTAAAAAGAAATTATAGATCAACTAAGTATCTACTTAATGATGATAGATGTTAGTATTATGGTAATAATAACTTCCTACTAATGGAAATCTATTAAACTACTATTGTTAATACTAATAGAAAAAAAAACGTACTAAAGTATTTTTTTCACTTCTAGTGCAAAAAATGTTAGCATTGTTTTAAAGCTAATAATATTAAACGAATAAATCTGATTTAATATTAAAAATTTTCCCAATGGATGTGTAAAGATAAAAATATCTCTTCTTCAATTATTTAAATTTATTCCGATACGAATGTGTTTACATTAATAGCAATGAAGTAAATCTCTTCGTAATGAGTATTCTATACAGTTAAATTGTGAATATGCATACTTTTTGACAATATTGTTTATCTTTATTTAGCGAATAAGAAACAAATATTGATAAATTCATCAATTGAATGACGAATATCAATTGTAATCATAATAATAAGAATAGAAAAAATTTCAATGATGATACCTTGTTATTATTAATTAATTATGGAAATTTATTTTTTGTAAGATTATTAATTCGTTTGAGATCATGCAGTACTTCTATCATGTGATAGTTTCTCAAAATTCAGCATAAAATTGATTCATTTTTGTGATATTATTTATAAACAAGTCATTTGTTCACTTTGATATGCAACTAAAATAGAACATATTCACATCAGAAATTATTGCTCGCTTACTGTTTTTCCTAATTGGTGATAAATGAAAAACAACATGAATGTAAATTGAAAAAATATTAGTCATACAGATCTCTGTTAATTATCTTTATATCGCTGATGATAACTTAAAGACCAAACATTCAATCTAATTTTTTTTGCCTGTATTCTATCTAACTTGAACAGTATTTTATTTAAATAGAAAAATTGGAATCGTTATCTATTGTTCCAACTAAATTTCTATAGTTTTTCTTTCCGATTGTTCCATTGAATGAGTTCTTGATAGAGAAATTTTTTTGTTTAAATTCGAACAATTAAATAAATATTAACCTTTTAGAAATTTTTCATATGTTAATAGCCATTGAAACCTTTCCTAAGTCTCAAGTTACCTATATCATTTATATTTTTAATAAGATTACATTTTTTTTATAAACGTCGTAGAACATATTTTTGAAGAATAAGAATCGCCGAAATTTTATCTTCATTGTGCACTTTGACATTAATAAAAATGACGTGTATAGAAAGAAAAAGAAACTTTAAATAACATCGAGAAGTTGACATAGACTTACCTGTTAATTGAAATTTCTATGACAAAAACAATAATAAGAAAAAGCACAAAGTTCCTGTTATTGTTTTTGATGAAGTGAAAGAAAAATAAGTTTAATTCAAACATTTTTTCGTCGCCAAAACAAATAGTTTTACATAATTTTTAATCATTCGAAATTTCGTAGTTAGAGATAATAATCTTATCATAATATGATTTCAAAATAATAAAATAAATCTATTTGACATTCATTTGATTGACTATTTATATATATACATATTAGTTTTCTTTCTTAAAAACATGTAAAAGCTTTTGATATTAGATTCACGAAAGAATCAATTGATTTAATCGAATAATTCTGTCAAAGAATATTAATATAAAAACAATTAACAGTAAAAATAATGAAGAATTAAAATTTATAATGTGTCGAACAGTCTCGTTTTCTTTATTTATTGTTTTTGCTAAAGCCACAGACGAACGACAACAAGAGCAAAACTGAAGACAAATACAACATAAACCGGTCTCATATAAAGACAGAAATAGAAGAGAAATAAAGTACTGAATGCATATCGTAAAGAAATCGATATTGACCAAATTGATCTACCAGTAAAAATTTTGATTAAAAACGTTTCTTTTTTTTTATGTATTTCCTGCACTGAAAATTTTAAAGAATCGCACAAATTTTGCCACAAAAAAATTCATTATAAAATACCAAAGATTTCTTGCTGTAGGTCGTTTTGATATAAATACTCTCCATAGAAGAACAAGAATTATTGTATTAAATGTCCAACGAATATTTCGTAAATTATTTAAATGTTTTTGTGCTCCATTTAAACAATTCATATCTTCATTTAAAATATAACGTTTTGTACCAATTAAATATGATTCAACGTACGTTGGCCAATGTAAAGCACGTATATCAAAATAAAATTCATTCGAGTTATTTGTTTCACTAACTAATTGTCTTAATGCATTTAAACTATCATATGAACATTGTATTTCACCTCGAATTGTAAATGATTCTAGACCAAGAAGAATACGATGTAAATTTTTATATATATCAACAACATGTGCTTTTTGACCGATTAAACGTAAACCAATATCAGCTAAATATGCTGGAATAAGATGTGAAAAGAATACATAAGAATCATGTATTAAACTATGACTTGTTACAGATAAATTTGGACGACGAAATGCATGTTCATATGGAATACGTTTTGAATATTCAGTAAAATAATTACTCATTTCTTGCCAATGAAATGGATTAAGACCACTTGATGTACAATGAAAGATTTTTGTTAACTGTTCTTTATTTTCTTCATGATATCTTTCCCATGATGCAGCAATTAATAAATTAACAGGTATATCAACAGGTACAATATCAAGTATATCATGTGAATCACTTTTCATTGAACGTAAATAACCACGACCAGCAGCAACAAATAATTCACTTGGTCCATTAGATTTTTCTACCCAACCAGGATAGGGTTCTTTCCATGCTGCACCTATAATTGATACACGAACGATTGATATTGATGGAAGATTTTTTTGTTCTTCAGCTAAAATTGTTTCAGCAAGCCAATGAGAAAATGTAAATGCATTAGGTTTAGGACCGATTAATTTTGGAGTTGCTAATGCGACCATTTCTTTATCCATCCAATCAAGTGCATCGACTAATTTTTGTGGTTCAATAGGACATGGATAAATGCATTCATCAATATATGGACAATCTAAAGATACGAATTACAGATAATCCAATAGTGATAGAAAGAAAAAATGCGTTTACCGATATTAGCATATATTGATGATAGATAAACAATTGATTTTAATTGTGTACATGTTTTTAAAAATGTTAAAATACTTTTTAAATCCATAACATTCGTTTTAATCATCTCTTTTAAATTTTGTTCTTCGAAATCTACTGAATTATTTGCAATATAAAAACATAGATCAACTGTATCTTGTAATTTTCTCCATGATACTGTTTGTAATTGGCTTTGTTCATCAGAGTCTAATTCTGTATCTGTTGTTGTCGTCGATGATATTAAAATATTCATGTCAAATGGAATAATTTTTTCTTGAAATTTTGCATTAATACGTCTGACACGATCGAATAATTTTGTTGTATAGATCTCTGCAAATGTATCCACTGGAGAAAGTTGATGTGTCACTGTTGTTTTTGTTGGATGTATAGGACAATAGATTTTACCAATATTTAGACATGAACGTAATAATTTTTCAAGTAAAACTTTACCGGGAAATGTTGTGGAACCAATAACTAAGATATTTTTTCCTTCATAAAAATCGCTAATACTCGACGACATGATATTTTCTTATGGATACAATGAAATCTGAAAAGAAAATATATATTCTCCTTTTATTTAAATAATTAAAACACGTCAAAAAATATCTTTTGAAGTTCCAGCGACGCATATTCGAGTAATCGAAAGAACACAAATGCTGTAGCTATTTACGTTTCTAGAACTTTTTTTTTGTTTCTTATTATTTTCTTTTTTTCTTTGCTTTACAATCACCGCCCACACAATTGCTTCTACGGTCGTCATATTTTGCTATTCTATGACAAGATTTTGCTTGTAAATGATTGTATTTTTTTCTACCATTAGTCTTTCACTCGTTCCTTCTTACTAGGACACACAGTCTGATTCGTAAGCGTCTGAAGTTGACGCTACCATTCATAGTAGAGAAAAAGAAAAAGAAATAGAAATGCAAATGTTATCTATCATATTTGCTACAAGAGCAAACGACAATATGAATAATTGTATACTTCAAGAATCATGTTCTCGGATCAAAAGCAAATAAAAGATTATATATCTTATCATTTCAAAGAATAAACCGAAAATTAACATAATTAAATAAATTCATACTAGATTTGACTATTCTATAAAATATTTATATATCTTTTTTCAAAACTAAAACTGAAAGATTTCTATAAGTTCAATCATGTAAAATATGTATTATTCTATTAATGTTATTATTGAAACGATGAATAGCTTTATTCGTTCTAAGAACCAATCGAAAAGGTTCAGATTCTCAGCAATCAGTCTAACTGCAGATGATAGACGATAGAATCGTAATAGACAATTATCTCTGAACAAAAAAAAACAGGTGATTATTATCAGTTAGTGAATTTCATGAACTCTCCTTATTCCGGAAGAAGATTCACTCTTTTTTCTTGTCATATTATGCGTATGGGTGGATATTTATAATTAATGTTGAAATCTATTATATGTGTATAAATGTCAAGTTAATTTTTCATAGAACTTTGAAATGAAATATTGTATTAATCTTTACCTGTTAATAAATATGATCGTTGTTTCATTTTCATCTTCTTCGGTAAGAGAAGATTATGCTTTAGAAAATGTCATATATATTCTAAATATTAATTTCGTTGATTTGTATTAGTCATTTAAGAGTATTATATAAAAAATACTAGATAAACTGTAATTTTTTTATGCGCGTATATTAATCTCTCCGAATAATTTGCTTTTTAGATAATAATATATTTATAAAATTATCCTTCTCATTCGTACATAATAAAAAAAAGGATATTGTCTTAAGATTATGATTCTTATAAACGATAAGTTAAGCTGTTAAAAAACAAATGAATATATTTTTTATGAAAAAGATTTCTATCACATAGTCAAATAGACTTTACACAGTTAATAAAAAATGTTTAATTCTCTTCATCATTTTCATCTGCATCTTTAAGGCTTAAATCAATATCTTCTTCATATTCTAAATCACTTGGTTGTTTAGTTTTTTTTCTCTCGTCATATTTCGGTTTCTTTTCTTCGATTTTCATTTCGTTCAATTGTTTCCAAACATCTTCTTCACCATTTTTATCAGTCATTGCTTTCATAAAATTATCATTATTATTTGTTTCTTGAAGAAATCTTGACCAAAGTTTAGGATATTCATCAGCAACGTCAACTCGTGTAATTTTTTTTCTTTTTCCTTCTTCCGCTATCCATGTAATGAATTGTTTAGCTAACATTTGCCATTGCTGAAGAATTTCATTAGAAAATAGCAACCATTTTTGTATAGCATTGAAACGACGAGTAACTCTTTCAAGTGTATCTGGTAAATCCATTTTACGATCTTTTTCCCAATGAGACAACATTGGACGAGCTTTTTCACGTATAGCACGAAGAAGAACATACCATATAGTTTTCTTTTTTAATAAACCAATAACTTGATCATTTTTATTTAAAAAATAAAGTACACTACCTAAAGAAAAAAGAATAGCGTATTGAATTTTTCTTTTTCTGCATTATTATTCATACCTTCACATTCATGTCGATATTTAATTGATGTTAAATATTCATTAAGAATATGAGGTTCATTTTCAATAATATCATATTCTGTTGCTGATAAATGTAAACAACGAGCAATTTCAATAGCATAATCAGGTGGTAATGCACATAGATTTGTAACAACAGCATCGAAATCTTGAGGTACTTGTGCAAATGTAATAAATTTCAATTCCGAACGATTTGGTTCATTTTTTAAATAACATAAATTAACAACATGTTGATGATCATAATTAAGTATTTCAAAAACAGCTGTATATCGTGTTAATGATAGAAAATTTAATAATTTTGAACCTTTATCAGGCATACGTGATAATGTATCAAGAATTGTATGACAAAATGAACTTGCATAATTATATGTTGATTCATTTCCATACGCTAATATATCAGAATGAGTTCGAAAACATATATGAACATTTTTCGAGCCAGCAATTAAAACTAAACGATTATCGGGTGGAAGTGATATACATGATAAATGACATGCTTCACCTATGTTTTAATAAAATAATATTAATAGATGAGATATGAACATTTTTACCATTAATCTTTTTTGTACAGATTATTTGAGATGCTGTTCTAGGGTGTTCAAGAAAATATCGAAGCCATGCTTGATTATCATTTTCTCGATCATCATCATCACTTAGAAAAAAGAAAGTTATTGATGATATTGACAAATTAGAATTTTTACCCAAGACCACCACTAAATTTTCTTAAAGCAAAAAGACCAAAATCTAAACGTGGTTGACCTTCATCTTTTAATCGGCATTGAATTAGAGTACATCCACGTGGTAAACGTTGTCTTAATTGTTCATCTTTATCGTATAATTTATCATCTGGACCTCTACAAGAAATTCGAACATCAATAATTTCACCTTCAGTAATCTTTGGTCCTAAGAAATTCAAAGAAAAATAATAAACAATACAAATAATTTTGTTTTTTGTTCATTACCTAAAATTGATGTAGGAATGGGTTTTGCTGAGGCTTTAATACATTTAGCTCGTGATCGTATCCATTGCATATAATTATTGACAGCTGGTGTTGTACGTGCTAAATCTCGATGAGAATTTGCGACACGTTCATTTAATAACTCTACCCAATGATCAGCTTGATTACTTCGTTTTAATTCAATATTTTCTTTTAGATAGTTGATTATTATATCCCATGAGAGAATATCATAATTTAACTCGTTTTCTCTATTATAAGCCATTTATGAAATAAAATAAAATAAAATATAACCACAAATCAGATAGTATTTGTTTTTATATAAATGTTATTGCATCATCAAAAGAAATATCTATAAAAAATAAGAAATAATATGACGAAAGTGCCGTCATTTATTGCAACAAAAAAGACCGAAGCATTATATGACGTCAGAATGATTGGTAAGAAACTTTTTCAGTAAGATTGATAAATACAACATATTTTCACACAATAAATAATCACCTAGAACTCTGGTTAAATAGGATTATATGCATGATACATTCTCAAGGCTTTAACATTGTACATGTGAAATAAGACCTCCAGGTATACAACTCGAATAGTATAAATCATTTTTTTTCAATTTTTCACATGTGTATTTTAGCTATGGGACATATTATAATTTATAAAAAAATCATTTATTTCTTATCTAAGAATTAATTTACCTTGAATACTACATTTATGTTTAATATATATTTAATTATGTCTATAAAATAAAAAATCACCAGCTAATTTATCGAAATATTTAATTATATGCTTTCATATTTGAGAATTATAGCTATCAGAAAGATTTCAAATAAGAACAGTAAAAGTAAAATTGTACAATTATGTATTTTAAGTTTATCTCTGTTGAATCATACAAAACATTCATTGCGCAATATTATCGTACGATAGAAATAATTCTTCTATCATAATTTAAAAATATCATATAAAACTGCAAGATCACTGTGCCCTTGTATTATCTTATTCCGAAAGATAAAAAATGAACTTGGAATACTTTTAAAGTTGTTTACTAACAAAAGATGTCCAATTGGATTTCATCCTACCAATCAGTAGTTAAGATGAAATCGATAGGATAATAAAATAGTGAATAATTCCTAATTTTATAAAACAAGATTTCAATCATATTTATTTAACTTATAATAATATTTAGAAAATTTTCTGTGTTATATTTTTGTGATATAATCTAATATAAACAAAATAACCCTATGTATGACAATGAGTATTATTTTATTTGTATTATAGATAATAGAAAAATATGACTACTGAAAGAATGCCACAGACTTTAGAAATTATAACTGACCAACAGACTGAAGCAGTTGTTGAACAAACACATCGTTTAAGTTCAATAATGCCTATTGTTATAATGTCTTATATTGGCGTATTAATTCGTCTAGGTTTAGCGTTTCTTGGTAATAATCAAACACCATTAAATGCAGCATTTTGGCCAAATTTTGTTGGATGTTTTATAATGGGTTTTATTGTTGAACAAAAATTACATATTAAACATCAGTATGTTATTCATTGAACGAATTTTTTTTCAATAAATTTCCTATTTAGTTTTGCACAATTATATATGGGTTTAACTACTGGTTTATGTGGTTCAATAACTACATTTTCTGGTCTAATGTATAATTCATGCGTAGCTTTATTTGGTCCACAAAGTCATTATACATATCCTATATCGAATTATTTATCTGTGATAATATCTGCTTTTTCTGCATCATATATTGGATTTATAATAGGACGTCATTTGAGTTTATTTATTCTTCCACCATCATCACTGACAACAAAACGTGCTCAATATTTAAATAATTCTATATGTATTTGGATATTTCCAATATTAACTTTATTAAGTATTCCATTATTAATTCTTCTAGCTGTTCTATTACCTACTGGCCATTATACATACTTGATTTATTCAGTTATTTTTGCTCCATTCGGTTCATTAACTCGATATGGATTATCGATTATTTTTAATTTCAATACAAATTTTCCACTTGGAACATTATTAGCTAATATAATCGGTTCATATATTTATTTCGGTATGGTAACAATAAATGAATATGTACATGCATTATCTCCTCTTGTTGAACAAATAATAATGAGTATTATACAAGGTTATTGTGGTTGTTTAACAACTGTTTCGACATTTATATTAGAAGTAGACACAATAAAAAAACGCAAATATATTTATCTTTATTTTATAATGACTTTATTACCCATTCAAATAGTTTATATTATTTTGGGAGATATCTTTTCATTACTTTGTTCTCCATCATAAATAATTATTGTTATGATCTGTTAAAACATATCATCTCTATAATGAATAATTCAAGTCTTTCTTCTTTTGAAATTTTAAATGAAAGAATCTCAACTAAATTTTTCTGTTTTATCAAACATATATAAATAAAATAAATATTTTTTTCTAATTAAATTTTCTTTTAAACAATACCGCAAGATTTTGAGAATATATCTCGGTTTTATTTTCAAAGTATTCCTTTTAAAATTTTCAATATAAACACATTTAGTTATTAGTCTTTGAATGTCAAGTTCAAATCAAATGACCTAGACAATTTTGCAAAATGTCTACAACATTTTTCTAAAAATACGGATTATTCTTTATTAAATTTTTGAATCAAATACAATTATATTATATTAGAATCACAGTTGCGGATGTCAAGACTAATATAAATCCAGACGACAAAAAAATGAAGAGACGTTAGATTAAATTTCTAGTTTATCTTCATGTTTGCCCTTGAAGTCAAATTAGATAAATAATAAATTTTATACTTATTTTCATCATAAACTAAAATCACACATGTGAAGTCACGTGTTACATAAACAAGAAAAAACGTGATCAATAATTTTAAATTCGCATTAACCCTCCATATCGTATGATATTTGAATAAAAAAAGTAATTTATATAAATACAAAGACTCATTTATTTAAAATAGGTTATAATTAGACCTTCGCACATCTGTTATATAAATTGACAATATATTTTATTTATTATTACCTATTTTCTAAACTAAACAATTCAGTAGAAATAATGACTCGATCTATCATGAATAAATGCACATTTTATATACAGAAAATGGAAAACATCTGGGCCTATTAATGATATTATTTCATATATATTAATATACAATATGAATTAGAAATATATGAATGTATGGTTAATAGATGAAGTTTAATTATTATACCAGGCATTGAAAAACAATAGAATATTTATAACTAATCGAATGGGAAAAAATTTTTCTTTTGGTTAAACTAATGTATATATAATTGTATCCGGTCGATTTAGATTGAAAAAAAACGATTTTATTTTTCATTTATATATATATAATGATCATAACTATCATTAAAAATAATATTCCTAGGGTCAATGTTCCTTTTTTCTTCGAACAGTATGACCTTCTATTATTGATAAGAAATATGTTGAAATATTATTATTATTAGAATTAACAGATGTTTATAGATATTAGTTTTTTTCTTTTTTTAATATTTCTACCCATTACTATTCATTTTTTATTAACTTATTGCCATTATATATATATATATATTTCAATGTATTATTTATAATTGATGCCGTTCTTTGGTGTCGCGTATGAGACCATTTAAAATGAAAAATATCTAATAGAATAGGATAGATCTACTTGAGAATACTTTCTTTTTATTGTTAATGAATAGAATAAAAGACAATTAAGAAGAAAATTGGCTATATTTTCAAGAAGGTTCTTAGTAATATTGTCTTTCTATACTATTTACCCTTGAAATTTGTATATAAACGAAATATAAATTGAACTCGTATTGTTCTATTATTATCAATCTATTGATATTTCTTTTTTTTTTGTTTTTATATATATTAGTATGAAAATAAAAGAAATACATGCATATGATAATATCGTATTTATCTACCCGAAATACTTGCAATAATAATATGTTTTCTGTTTTGAAATCTTCTGCATCAACGACTTGCCTCGTGTTTCTTTTTTATTTGACGTCTATATACATATTTGATTGACAAACAAAAATAGCTTCAGGCCCTATCATTCAAATATGTGCGATAGCCATGTATAGTGAGTTATTATTTTCTTTTTCTTTCTCAATCAACTGTCAAATCAATGTGTCGTGTTAACGTTAGTAATGATGATAACGATGATGATGATGATGATGATGATGATGATGATCATCATCATCTTACAGTGATGCATATCATGTGTATACTGTGTTCCCAACTAATAAACAAAAAAACAAGAAATTGCCCAATTACTATTGTTGATTAACCGAACTATATTTTTTAATTGAATTTTTAGATTAATGCTTGAGGAAAAGGAAAAGACAGTGTCAATTGTCTTTATGAATTATTATGACATTGTACTTCGTCTAGCTTCACTGATGATCTAGAAAGTAGGGTGTTTTCTTTTTTTGAAGAACAACAAGAAAGAAGGAAAAAAAAATATATATATATATCCAGGACTGACAATGGAACTATCGACGACGTACAGATCCGAACAAAGAAGCAGATGATTCCCTATGCACGACGACAATAACATACTTCATCAACCTATAAGAAATAAGGAAAAAAAATCAAGCGAAAGCCTGGAGGATGAGATGCACGATTGCACTGATTTGGATAGAGCATCAATATCTTCTAACAAAAAAACATATACTTTGTTATGCACATGCAAACATAGAATTATTATTTTTTTTTTCTTGCTTTCATTTTCTATATGTATATATGTCTTCGTTGTCATCTAGGGGTATCAACAAAGAGATTAAATTTCGTTGCCATAACGGCAAAATATTGACACTAAGACATAATCAATCAAACGTGTGTTATGTTCGTGACGAGGGTCGCAAACAATTGTTAAAGTATAAAGTGCAGACATATATATATATATACTTGTGCATATATATAGAAAGAATTAAAAAGAAAGAAAATGAAAAAGCATCTCAACTTTTATTTTTCTTTACTTTTATATTCTTTAATACATGACCTTCGATAAGATGTTTTCTACATTTAAAGTTTATTTGGTATGTAAAACTATTATTTTTCTTTTCATGTTAGTTTCAATTAAGAACGAGAGTAGTGCAAATGACGAATCTTATTAAATTGCTAGTTGATGACATTTGATTCGATGTTGTTGTTGTTGATGTTATTGTTGTTGTTGTTATTCGCTTGTGTTGAAAAACACTAGTATAATAATTGTGGAGAGAGAGAACGACAATGTGTATGTTGTTAGCTCGATTTCTTCTCTTTCGATCTCAATTTCTTTTTCTCGTTTTTTTTCTTTTTTTTGCTTTTAATTATTTGCCTGCCCTCAAAAATATATCTTAAATGATAAGAATAACTAACATACACGTGTAATATAGTCTTTATATTACACTCTATAATTTGTTGGAAGCAATGAGTGAAAGAGAAGAAAAAAAGATGAGACGATAGAATATGAAGAACTGACGAACATATTCTATTCATTAACGACATGATTTATACATTAAGAAAAGGTCAATGTGAAAAATAACAGGTGTAAGCTTGAGTAAATTGACATTTCCTATAGCTATGAAATAAGCAAATTTCGCACATCTGATCTTCATTCAATATTTTTTTCATTTTAATAGACAAGTAATTTAATACTATGAAAGAGATGCATTTTTTTGTGTTATATTAAGATTTTTAAATACATAAAATTGTAATTGATCTACTTCATTAACAATGAGACAAAAAAGGATTCTCAATATAAGGATTAAAATAAAATAAAGAAGGCTTATCATTGATTATAATGAACAAAAGAGTAATCATTTTCATGATAACAATTGAAAAAGAAAGATTTCTTTAATGAATAATTCCTCAGCTGTCGGCGCCCTTTCATCACAAAACAAGTTTTTCTTATTTTTGCCCTTAGCAATCTAATAAAAAAAACCTGAGATATATTTATTAAATGAGGATGTCACGATGGTTGATAAAAATAGAAGGATAAACTTAGTTTTTTTTTCTATCACCTCCTCATCTAAGATGCAAATTAAAAGGTATACATTTATCTTTCTCTCTCTCTCTGAATATATTTATATATTTAAATGCATATGTGATGGCTTAGCAGGCATATTTATTAATCTGATTAAATCAGTTTTAGTGCTTGAATAGAAATAATATTAAAAATAAACTTAAACAAAAGCGCATTATTTGCCTTTATTTCTTTGCCAAAAGAACATTTCTCTATTCTTTTGCATATAGATTAAACATTTACACAGTTACTAGCAGATTATGATCAACTTGAAAGACATGCATTTCTGTACGTGTATTTATAAAAAAAACATACCATTCTTTTTAGTTTAGTTTGATCTGTATGTTTGTCATTTCGTTTATTATTATTATTGACTTTGCGAACATAGAAGAACAAAAAAAAAAAAGTAATACACCCTATGGTAATATTAAATCTGATCATAATATACAGATGTTTTGATTAATAAGAGCAAGATGACCTGATATAGAAAATCAATTTGTTCTGTTAGATATCATAATCACATAAATCTGATTCTACATAAACAAGAATGAAAACTATGGAATGCTAATGATAGGCAATCATAAAATGTGTGTGTATGTATGTCCTACATAGTCCTTTGAAAAGGATTATACGTTATTATAGGACGGAAATCCTCGATTGTTCTTCTTTCTCATTAAGCAATGCCATCAACATAAAAAGAAAAGAAAAGAAAAGTTAAGCTCTCTCCCTCTCTCTCTATATATATTCTTTTTGTGTTCTCTTCCCTCTTGTCATACAATCCAGTCCATAACAGCACTATATACAGCTGATCGAACGCGAGTAGTTTAACGTTCTTCTCGTTTTTCTTTTTTCTTTTCATATGAATTATATTGCTGACGTCAGCTTAGCCTTTTTCTCTTTTCTTTGGTTTGTTTATCGTCAAGTGCCCGCGAAATTTTACTCTTTGTCTTCAGCCCGAATGATCCGGGCAAATAAAAGAGAAAGAGAAAAAGAGAGAGAGAACGCGAATGGGGCAAAGAAAAAAAAAACAGCTGAGAAATAGAGAGAAAGAGAAACCCATATGATAGCTCGGGCAAGAAAGAGAGCGAGAGAGAAAAAATGAGAGAGAGCACCATACGGTCCTGTTTGTCTTCTCGTCGTCGTCAGTGGTAGTTGTGGTGGTGGTGGTGGTTGTGCATGTTCGAGATGGGAAGAGAAGAAGAGTGACATTGACAGGGATAAAACTAAACAGTATAGGCATCAAAATGAATACTATATACAAAAGATTAAAGGTAACTTGTCGTATATTTTTGCTTTTCGTATTACAATATATTGTATAAATGACAATGTCTATCATCATCAATATCGATAAATAACTACAATAGTAAGCAAAAAATAAACGAACAAAAGACTAGATAAAAATGTAAAACATGCTTAGCATACCAAGATAGTCAAACAATTGATCCTAATTTATATGAAATCTTGTAATATGACTGGCTTTTGTTATAACCAATGAAGCAATTTTGAACGCATGTTTATTTTTAATAAAATATATATATACATAATTTAGGTATTATATTTCAAATTGTTTTTTAATTATTATTTTTAGATATGAGTTACGGGCTGGGAGGTGCCTGTGAAACTGCTAGTAATATTAGTACTTGCACAGACGGTGAATATCATCAATATATTAGTCACTATAATACTCCTAGTCGTTCCCACCAACAATCAAGACCATATTCAAACGGCTTCCAAAATCCTATAATGCTCAATGGTCACAATAGATTAGATGATACTGAAGAACATCAACAACAGATAGATGGTGATTATGAAGAAATCGCACCTGATCGACCTAGATTACTTATGTGGGGTTTAACAAAGTAATTTAAGAAAAAAAATTCTTCTTCTATATATACTTAAATCAATAAAATGTTTAGAAGTGGTAAAACATCGATTATTAAACTTATTTTTGAAAAAATGACAGCCGGTGAAACACTTCAACTTCCAGAAACAAAAATTATTCAAATACATGGTAGAAAATCTATTTTTAGATTAGATATTTATATCTATATCTATATGTATTTGTTTAGAACTCACTTGTGGAATTCATGTCAGATTTCAAATCCGTGATGTACCCGGTCCAAAAACAGCATCTTTACTTGATTATGATACATATTCATCTGAATGTACTACAATTGTTTTTATACTTGATGCAACAGTATAGACATTAAATAATATTATTTTATTCTGAAAAAAAAACTTTATGTTTCTTTTATAGGATGATTGTTCAGATTCAATTAATTTATTAGTTAGCTCTGTGCAATGGATGCATTCAAAAGGACTAGATGTTCGATTTGAAGTATTAATTCATAAAGTAAAACAAAATCCTATGAAAATAAAAACAAAATAATATTCTATAATAATTTTAGATTGATGGTGTACATGAACAAGATCGTTTAGATCGTTATTCACATATTCAGCAACAAGTAACTGTTATGTTACATGAATGTTCTATAGAAGCACCACTTATAAAGTAAATATTTGAATTTATTTCAAGTGATTTATATTCGAATTATATTATTGTTGTTTTTTAGTTTTTATTTGACAAGTATTTATGATCATTCAATATTTGAAGCATTTAGTAAAATCGTTCAAAATCAAATGAGACAATTACGTGTATTAGAAAATATGCTTGATTTAGTAACAGCGGTAAATAAAAAACAAATTTTCCATATAATTTTAATACACAAAAAAAATATCTTCTCTATAGACGACTCAATTGGATAAGATCTTTGTGTGTGATATTTATAATAAAATATTTCTTGCATCAGACACAAAACCCGTTGAAAGTCAAATATCAGAATTATGTTGTGATGTTGTTGATGTTTATACGGACATATCGTCTATATATGGGTAAATAATCTAATAGATAGGATATACATGGAAGAATACTAATTGAAATTTTGCTTTTTTTAGAAAAAGTAACAGCCCGGTGCTTGATCCATCGTCCTATTGTACTATTGAACTTTCAATAGGTCTTGTTTTATATTTAAAAGATATCAATGAGACAACGGCATTAATATGTATTTTAAAAAAAGAATCTAATATTAACGGAGGTAAATAAAGATTTAAATTCTAAGAAAAACAAAAAACAACATTTCATATGTTACCCTTTTTGTTCTTAGCTTTGATGGAAGTTAATTTAAATATTCTTAAACAAAATATTCAAGAATTATTTGTTGCTAATTCAAATTATTCACCACGACAACAATTAAATACATCCACTGAATGATTTGATAGGTGTTTACTTTGCTTTTGTTTTCCTTTTTTTTATTATTAATATATGTATTGTGCATTTTGTTGTTGTTGACTATAAGCGTAGAAGTGAATTCGTTGGCGTTGAAAGTCAAATACAGTTTTAGTCAGTAGATAAACGTTTTCAAGATGTATTTTGTTTATCTCTGTATTGATGCCGCCCTATATATATATCTATGTGTTTATGCCATTTCGAAAGAAACAAAAGAGACGAATTTTTTTCCTATAGCCATATATATATATCTATAAATCATAATAATGATAGTTTTATTTGAATAGTTATCATTATTTTCTTTAATGTGGTCTCTCTCGTTGAATTTTCTAGTCTATTTCTATTTTGTCTATAGGTTAATTTTGTTTTGACTATAAATCTTCTATAGGATAATAGAAAAAGATGGTGTTGTATTCTTCTTCTTCTTTTTCTTTTTATGAAATGTTTATTTGCGTGTCTAGATTAGTTATTCTCTTTAAGCATTTTCTTCTTTTTCTTCTTCTTCTTCTTCTTTTTTTTGTGCCTGATGCTAAATTTCCGACCGTGTTTTCTTCTTTTCGTTCCTACATATTGAGAAAAAAGAAAAAAAAGTATTGAGTTACACAAAACAGTTGCAGATATTTGATGCGTGCGTCTACGTTTATTCTTCTTAGCAATTTTTGTTTGTGAGCGTGTGTACATACGGATTGTTTTGTGTAATGCGTTTGAATATTATTATCATTAATATTCCCATTTTCGACACATCTTTTGTTTCTTTCGTTTCTTCTTCTCAAATGAATGATTCTATTTTTATATAACTACTACTACTATTATTATTATTATTATTATTATTGCGTTTTTTTTCTTTTAATCGTTGTTGTTGTTGTTGTTGTTGTGTATGTAGGCTCAGAAACGATAGGAAATGTTCAATGTCAAAATGATGATGATGATATGTTTGGATGAGAAATTTTTTTTTTTTCGAAATTGAAAATAAAAGAAAGTTTGAAAAGATATTTTATTGATTTATGTATAAAATTTGACGTTTAAAATTAGTTACAATGACGTATTTATCTGATGATAAATGTTTTTACACATTAGTTGACAGAGCATTTTTATATTTATGAATAATAGACGATGTAAATTTATTAATAGGTTTGCTTGCATCTGTCATATTGTTCATTAAATTTTCTAATAAATTCTGACACGTTCAATACATTTTCACCGACAAAATTTTAGTGAGTTTTTATTATTTATGATACGTAGAATTGGTAATAAATCAAAATTAAAACGCTTTTGATATATATATTAGGTGCATTTAAAATAGCGGTAAATATGTCATTGATACAATCATTTCCAATTGAGACCTATCAAGTAGAGTGAAGATATATAATATGTATCAAAGTTTTGAAAAGAAAATAAATTGCATGCATGTGTTTCCTTAATGTTCGTAATCGTTTTAGTAGGAAATAATAATTGCTTTAATGATTTATTCTACTTTTTATATCTTAGGTCAGAATGTACTATAAATAAAGTTATTATAATTGATGAATTATTGTTCAGGCTTTAAGTGTAAAAAGAACATATTCGTATGGATTTTATTGAAAAATAAATATTAAAAGAAGATCGTGCGTGATCTTCTTATCTTAGTTAAATACAGATAATTATGGAATTTAAACTGCATTGAAAACTAAATTCTATCCTTGACCCGTATTCATAAAATATTTAAAAAAAGCAGTGTCACACGAATAAGTAGAAGAGCACAATTCTGATCGTGCGTGTAAATTGAAAAAAAAATATCATAATCTACTAAACCACGCAATGCAATATTTTTATCTCAATATGATATTAAACTAAAGAAATCACGCTATTAAATACAAAAATAGAATGTTTTCAGACTACATGTTATAATCAACTCAATAAATTTAGAGTATTTTTCAATCACCTCATTGTCAAAGATATACATTCTTTTAAAAATGAATTGATATCGATATTGTCATTGAATATAAACAATATACCTAATTAAATAAAGAATTTTACTCATCGATACTTCCTGCTTGACATATATATCAAATAGATTATTTATTCAATATTTTCTCTTTTTTTGTATTTGAATAAAATAAAATTTTTTTCTGTATTTAACACAGAATATATATCGATATAATATTTTACTTGTCATTCCATGACATCTATCGAATATGATTTCGTAACTAAATGGTTGTATAGTTTTATCCATGAGTCATCATTGATCGATCAAGATCGAAAAGAAGAAAAACCTTTTTGTATACATTTAAGTTTAATATTATCTATAATGATTATCACATGACGACTCAATTAGATGAACATTATATTCGAACCAATGTCGAATGGTTCCAACTACCATCCGATGTTAAACAAGTATATTTAATTCTTTATTTCAAAATAATAATTATTATTTGCAATTATTTTTTTCTAGAAATTCAGTTGGAATACAGAAAAAGAATATGATAAAGCAATATTAATATTTTCAATAAAACATCAATTACGTCATAAAGGAAATTTAGGTATTTGAATAGAAATTTCTTTATCTCTAATAAAATTTTAATTTAGTTCGAAAAGTTCAAAAAGATTCAAGAAAATATTACGATGATCTTTTACGTTACAGTCGCGAACATTTAATGATTTTTGTAAGATTAAACCTTCCTACCAAAAAAATATTCTTATTCAATTCTTATAGCCATATCATTTAGCTGATATATATGTTAAAGGTTTACGTATAACCTCATTTTCATATTATATTGATATGATAAGTGATTTAGTTCTTCAAGAAAAATCTTACGATACATTACCAAATTTTACTGGTAAATTAAAAAATGATTTCTCTTTTGTTACTAATTTTTGTATTTTTTAATAGCTGCTGATTGTCTTCGTTTACTTGGTATTGGTCGAAATCAATATATTGAATTAATAAATCAATCTCGTACAATTTTACAAGCTGCAAGAAAGAAAATGTTTTTAAATTTATCGAACTGGAAAACACCTGCTTCGATTCGTCATTTATTACCATCACAACCAGTTGATTCCGTTCATATTCATCCATGGTGGGTTATTAATTTAGGTTGTGTAACTGATGATGATGTTAAACAATGTACAAATGAAGAAAAATTAATTATTGATTATCTTATTGATGAAAAATGTTCGAAATTAGCTGGTGAACTTAATTTTGATGCAATACATTCACTCTATCGTAAAGGTTTAATCTATTTGGAAGTACCTGTATCGGAGGAAGATTATATTCAAGTACCACCATTAGGTTCTGGTTTTGTTATGAATCGTATTGTTGGAGATTATTTTGAAGTTTTACTTTATAAATTATTTGTTTCAACAGATGAAGATACAAATGTCGGGGAATTATCAAGATTATTAACATTAGATATGGATTTAGTTAAACAAACAATGTCAATGTTTTTAAGATTAGGTTTTGCGCGAAAGAAAAATCTTGATAGTGAATATGGAGTTATTCATACATCATGGAAACATTATTCGTCAACAACTGGTTTACAATTACCACCACCACCAAAACCATTACCCATAGATAAAAATGCAGCAGATTGGACAAGAGAAATAGAAATGGATGCATCTATGACTGACGAAGATCTTATGTCGATTAGTACAACTGATGAACAAGTATTTAATATACTTTCTTATTATATATACATTAAAAATTTCTTTAATTTCTATTTAGAAATTTTTAATATCACCTACTAGTAGTGTTAATATACCAGATACTGTATCAATGTCAACTAGTACTGGTACATTAAAACAAAAACGTATTGGTTTTCTATTCGATTCTTCGTTAACAGCTTTTTTAATGATGGGTAATTTATCGCCAAATTTAAAAACTCATGCTGTTACAATGTTTGAAGTTGGTAAATTAGCTGATGAAATTCTTGGTTCATTTTTACTAGAGTTAGAAAGAATTTCACCGATATCTCAATCATCAATAAAATCTTCCGATGATGATAATCAAAGTGAAGGTGAAGCTGATCGATATTTTTTACATGCACGTGTTCTCTATCAAACAATCTCATTTTTACGTTTAAATAATGATTTATTTGATGATGATATTGGTAGTCTTGGAGTTGATTTACTTCGTTATGAAAGTTTATCAAGTCTTGATGCAAATACACGTCAACGTGTAATCGAACGTAATTATCATGTATTAATATCCATGGCACCCGTTAGTGCTGAGACAGTTTATTCACCATTTAATTCAACTGATTATCTTGGACCTTGTTTACAAGAAATGAATAGTGTATGGATGAAATTATTTATTTATAGTTTAACAAAATCAGGTCCACCATCAATACTTTTACCAAAAGGTTATCGTTTAAATATTTTACCGAATTGTTTACAAAATTTTGATAAATTTCTTGTTACAACATGGAATCATGAACCAACATATATATCAAATGTGAATATTTTATTAAGTATTAATGAAGCATTACTTCATTCAGCTGTACTTTTACAAGGTTTTTTATATGGCAATAATAATAATAATAATCATTATAAAGAAGAACATCAACAAATTCGATATGTACCATTTCCATTTGATCATATTGAAAAAAATCATGGATTAGAACAATTATCAACTGTTATCGATTTAAAAAATACATGTGGCTATGTATCAATGTTAACATTATCAGCAACGAATTCTGAAGAAGTTTTATTAGATATTAGGTAACAAAAATAGAAGTTTAGTTTTTTCGTAATTTTTTTTGAATTATATTATTTTGAAGATTTGGTATTCCATTATTTGATGAGAAGATAAGTGAAACAATTCGAAATGGAATTGTTAAACATAAACTATGTGCAAAAGAAAAGTAAAATTTGTTTTTTCGAAAGAAAATATTTTTTATTCTATTTCATTTATAATAGAGTTCAAGAACGTTTGAAAAGTATTCGTATTCTTTCAATAAGTTTAATTGCATTTATTGAACGTTTTCAGGTAAAATATTATTGAAGTTAAGGATTAAAAGTAAGATATGGTGTCCATTGAGCGAAAACCAAATCAGCGAACAAGTTTTTCAGCGACATACCTTTCGCCCTCACTAGTGGCGTAACCAGAAATTTAAGGATGCTGGGGCTCAGTCCCAGAACTGTCTAGTCTTTTGGTTTTTTTGATTGACAAGTTCAGTAACTAAAAAATCCGGGTGATGGAGTTAAGCCTCAGTGTGGTTACGCCACTAGCCCTCACCCTCACTTTTCGCCCATACCCTCAACAAGAAAAATCATTTCGCTCATTTGTCCTTATACCAAAACTAATAATAACAAGTTAATCCTCACATATAATTTTCTGAATCAGACATACTATTTTGCTATTACTAAACTTTATAGGTACTTACCCTTTAGCCTTATATAATACGAAAAGATAAATATATTAGTAACTATTTATTGATATAAATAAGCTTTAGATGAGGTTACTTTTGTTATTACCTTAAAAACAGAATAGAAGAGGATTGTTCATTTTAGCAATTTGATACATCATCGTGCAATATGCCTCTTCGTCATTCCTCAAATGGTATTCGTTCGACGTCTTTACCACAGCAACCGATTCTATTTGATGGTCAAACTCTTACAACGATAGGTTCATCATCAAGTTAGCAAAAGAAAAATAAATACTCTTTTTTCCGTTTGTTTTTTTTTCTAAAATATATATATTTTTTTCTGTTGTGATACCTATTTATCTGTTCGAGTAACACTATAACATTTCCTGGTTTATTTAATCTGTTTTTTTTTCTTTCGTTTAATAACAGTGATTTTATCATAAAAAAAAAGAAAATAGCATAAGAACTTTGCATGTATCTATATCTCAGCAAGAACTCTAGATCTCATTTTTTTCAATGGCCATGACAACTGTACAAAAAGAATTAATGTATTCATCTCAGGATGATATTATATATGTTGATCAACAAATCAATTCATCTCTTAAATGTCCTCTTTGCTGTCGAATATTTCGAGATCCAATTGTTACACAATGTTCAGTAAGTTATTTTACTTTAATTTTATTTTTATTCATATTATTTATTTAGCATACATTCTGTCGAAGATGTATTTCTACAACAAGTAAATAGATCTATCGTATTGATTTAAAAATAACGTATATATATATATTTTAGTTCAATGTCCATATGATCAACAAATTCTTCAAACATTCGTTAGTAATCATAGTATTGCTGAACAAATTGATTCCTTACTTGTTTGGTGTAAATATTCATTTAAAAGATTCCAAGTAAATAGTGGTGATATCAAAAACGAACGTGATGAATATGGGTGCCCAGTAAAAATTCCATTGAATAAAAAAAAGTAAGTTACTTGCTATAAAAATCGATCTATCTTTTATTTTTCAATCTAGAGAACATGAAGATGAATGTACCTATCGTTTTGTTCCTTGTCCAAATGGTTGTCTACTTAATAATCTTCGTCAAAAAGTGAGTAATCATATTTATTCAATGTTAAAAAGCCTAGGTAATTTCGAAATAAAAGATTATTAGGATATTTATAATCATCTTCATACATGTCCAAATCGACAAATAAACCCATTAAATACGAATAATGAACAAATACAATCGCTTCAACAAGAATTTATTTCGAAAATGTCACAAATTGATTTTCTTGTTAATACTTGTAAACAATTAACCAATACAGTAGCGGTACTGAGAAATGAAATTGGTAAATAAAAGAGAAATATCCAAAATTTTGAATTTCTTGTTTCTTCTCCTTCAGATACACTCAAAACTAATCAAGAAGCTTTATGTTCACGAAATGATTTATTATTGGTAAATATTTCGTATTTTTTGTTTTTAAATAAATTATTTTCTTTAGAGTGAACTAATGAAAACGAAACAAACATCACCTATACCAACAACAATTGATGAACAAGAATCTGTACGAAATCACGGTAAATATTTCAACGAAAAATTTCATAAAAAATCTTTTTATATTAGATAGTGATGATGATAATGATCTACCAAGTGTTATTTTACGTTGTAATGGAACATTTACAGGACATAACGATGCTATTTGGTGTTTATATGCATTAGATGATGTACTTCTCAGTGGTTCTAGTGATAAAACAGTTAAAGTAAGAAAAGAAAAAAAAAGTATATAAAATTTTATAATTCAAAAAATAATCAAGGTTTGGAATTTACGAGAAACTCCGTATACAAATCTAGCAACATTACATGGTCATCAAGATGGTGTGTTATCCTTGACAGTTAAAGAACGAACAGCATTTACTGGTAGTGGTGATAAATCCATATTTGTAAAAATTCAATTATTTGAAAGGTTTTTTATTCGTGCATGTATTTTTTCTAGGTTTGGAATTTAGATGATTATAAAAAAACGACATCTTTTGTTGCGCATACAGGTATGAAGATAATTTTGATATTTCAAAAAAAGATAAATCTAGTTTAATATTTATAGATCCAATTTGTTCATTAACACAATATGATAATCATCTATATAGTTCGTCGAATAAATGTTTGAAAGTATGGGATATTCAAACATTAAAATTATTAAATGAAACTCAAACAGATAGTCGAAATGGTTGGTTAAGAATTTTAATGCAAAAAGATAAATGTATTTATGCTGGATGTCGACGTGTAATTAAAGTAAAGAACAAAAAATTTTTTTGGCACAAAAATTTAAATTATAAAATTTAGGTTTTTGATGCTGTTACACATCAAATATCATTCGATTTTGAATTACCAACAAATGATTCAATTTATAGTTTAGCACACTCAGATACATTACTTTTTGCTGGAGCATTTTCCGGTACAATATATGTAAGTAGGAAAAAAAAAGGTCAAGTTACGCCAGCTCAAAATATGAAGTTTTCGAGAAATTGTAGCTTGTAACTGTCTACTTTATTTTTGAGCATCACCAGGCGACTTTGCACAGTCCAGAGTATCTATTAAAGCAATCTAAAAGCTTTTGAGCTGAAGTTTTGCCCACAAGTAGGGGATACATAGACTAGAAAAAGCCTAAAAGGATACGTGCCCAAGTTGGTGTTTGACTGAGATATCGACTATTTATTGTATTTGTCCTATAGGACCGTATCTGTGTGGTTAAATCAAAGTTTCAAATTTAGGCCTGAAACTTTGCCCACAATAAGGCGTCAATCAGACAAGCTTGCTTTACAAAGTTTCTGAAAGACTGTATCCGAGATACAAGTATGTTGGCATAGAGACGCTTTCTTATAGTTATTAGATTTCACATGCATATTTTGACGGATTTATATCTCGCAGATAATCTGTGTAAAATTTCTGAAACTTTGTAAGCAAGCTTGTCTGATTGAGACCTTAGTGTCGACAAAGTTTCAGGCCTGAATTCAAAACTTCGGTTTTACCACACAGGACAGAGTTCCATAGGACAAATACAATAAAGAGTCGATATCTCAGTCAGACATCAACTTGAGCGCATATCTTTTTAGATTTTTTCTAGTCTATGTATCCCCTACTTGAGGGCAAAATTTTGGCTCAGAAGCTTTTTGATACCTCAGGAGGTTCCCTCGTTAGATATCCGTAAACTCCAAATTCGGAACTTGATCGAAAAAAATAATCAAATGTTAATGAACTTGTTTCGTTTTCTTTTATAGATATGGGATACTCGAGCTAATCGTTGTTTAGAAACAACATGTCAACATGATGCAACTGTACATGGTCTTTGCATGCAAACTGCTGATAATTCCAATAAATCAAATTTAATTAGTGCATCTAGTGATCAGACTATTCGAGTATGGGCTGTTGATACATTTGATCAAATCCAATATGATGATCGACATGAAGCTGAAGTGACAGCATTACATGCTAATAGTCGACATATTATGTCTGGTGCTGCAGATGCTAAAATAAAAGTATGATAAAATAACCAATAGATTTTCTTAATCGAATTTATTTATTTTAGGTTTGGGATTGTATTTCATCCTATGATCATTTTGAATAAATAAAAATTTTTATTGTTTGTTTTTATTTTTATTTAATATTGTTACAGATGTAGAAAATATCGATTAAATAGATTTGTAAATATTTTAGTGTTATATTTCTTGTTTTTTTTTTTCTTCCATAAATTTAAAGCATTGTTTTTAAATATTATTTATAGATGCAACATCTATATTTATCACCAGTTAGATCTAATCTATCGAAACGTTTAATAAATTCAATATTTTTTCGTTCGAAAAATTCCTCATCAATTTTACCAAAAGCAACACAAGATATAAAAGAAGCGGCTAAAGAACATGTACGAGAATTACGACGTGAATTTGATAAACCAATTAAATTCTCAACGAGTCGTGCGAAATATTGGGATACAGCTGATTCAATAGTTTTTAATCGTCATATTGGAAAATTTACACGACCAGTATTGATTGTCACTGTTTTAATGAATATGGTTAGTTTTTATTGAAAGAAAATAAAAAGATTTTTTTTATTTGTTGATTTTTAGTTCTACTGGGGTTATTATCGAGAAGAAAATGATATTGATGAAATGCTTGGTATGGAACCATGGCAAATATTTCCTCGACTTAATTTAGAATATCTTAAAACAGCTGAAAGACAATATCGTGAAGCTGGCCTTGATACAAGTCAAATTGAAGTTAAAAAGAAAATGATTCAAGATATTTTTCAACCACAATTAAATGAAGAAGTTCGAATTAAATACAAAAAATAGGAATATATTGTTTGTTAGTTTTTTTTGTAACTTGATTTATATAAATATATTTAAAGAAATATGTCATTATTCAGGTGCCAGACATGCTCATTGAAAGAATTACTAAAGTGTCATGACTTTTTCCGTGTATTATAAAATATTAAATTGAAACCTCCGCATTGACGTCATTCACTTTTTTATGATTATAAAAAATGAGAATAAATGACATCGAAATAAGTCTAATGTACTTAATGAAGAGATGAATTAACTACATTGTCTTTCATTATCATAATCCGATACAAAGTAGGAATTTGAATTTATTTCGAAAGAGTAGTCAATGACTGTTTTACATTAGATAAACATTACAAATATCAGCATTTCTCATAAATGAACATGATGGAAGAGGATTACAAATAGATTTACAATCAATATGTTTCAATTGTGTGTATAAGTCCAAAACCTGACAAGGATCTTTTAATGAAAATGAAGATCGATTCGTAGGTTTTTTTGTAGGTGAATTTGTATATGTTGAAACCCATGGTGG
>CAJNOI010000490.1:0-46088 GCA_905250115.1 Adineta steineri
ATACAAAAACCTATTGAAACTTTTGTTCATAAACGTGAAAAACGTATTGATGCTGTTTTAGCTTATTTTCTTATTGAAACACCATCGAGTTTAACTTTACCACAAAGTAAATTATATGAATTATTTACACCTAAAACGAAATATCTTCTTTCACATCCTGTATGTCAACTTGTTACTGAAATTCGAAAAGCATTTAATCATAATAAACAAATTAATATTAATCTTCAACCACATATATTACCAGAAACTGAATTGTTAAAACAAGGCATACGTGAAGCATGTCGTGATTGGGCTCAAATATTTAAACAACAACCACATTTACATTTACATATTAGTCAACCACCAGCATCTGCAACATCAACATCACCTATTGAAAGTATGTTACCAACAAATAGTAATGAACATGAACAAGTAACAGATAATACACGAGCACGAGCATCAACTATAGTTGGCCGTGTTCAACGTCTTATTGGACATGAATCTGTTGGATCACATGCTTCTCGTCCATCTGCAGTATCCAAACAGCCTCAAAATGATATCAATAATACCATAAGTGCAAATTCAGCTGTTCGAAGACGTATGACAGTACAAAATACTCGTTCAAATGCAAGTAATAAAGATACAATAATTGAAGGAAATAAAGAACCATCATCAGCAGGTGTACAACGTCGTCGTACATCTAGTTTTATAAGTAAGAATCGTTTTTTTTTGTGTGTAATAATTGCTCAAAAAAGCTTGTCAGTCAGTCTAATCCGTTCTGAGTTTACATATTCTGTGTACAAAAAAGTGTGCGTTGAAGAAAACGACTGTTACTCATATCCTTCGATTTATACTACTGTAAGATTGTAGTTCTAGTTGTGATACTCAAGACAATCTATCGAGTAACAAATTGTCCTTGAAATAGAATTCAGTAACCTCAAACTCTAGTCATTAATATATATATATCTTATTTTCTATATATGTTATACATAAAAGAAAGAGACAAATATTGATGGAAATTCATCAGTTGAAATAAGTGCAGAGTGATCATCTTCTAATGGAATGAAATTATAGATTCTCTGAGGTACTATATTTTCTTATTAGAAAATTATTTTTCTTTAACTATTGCCACTCTTTGCACTGGTTATTGCATCTTCATATGCATGACTATGTATCTAAATTATTATAGCACAATCCACAGGTCATGTGAATGTAGCATTTGATCAAGGTAAGCTTCACACAGTAGTATATTACGAGAAATTTTGTGCTATTCAAATCAAGTTAAGCACTATTGCTTAAAAGAAACCATGCCGGTTTTTGTGCTTATTTCAACGTACAAGTTACATCCACTGTCTATACATTTATTTTTGTATACATAGACCTATTTGCATGATTTTTATGCTTTAAATACAAAACAAAAAAAATCGAATAAATAAATATATCGATATTAATTAAATCTTTATTTTTATTTTCTTATAAAAGGTGAAACATTACGACGTCTTGAACCAACTGCAAATATAAATAATACAACTGGTTATAAACGAATAAATACCGGTACTGATGCATCAGATATTGAAGATAATAAAAATGGTGCTCGTTCAAATAAAAGACATAATACGAATTCATTAAATGAAACAACTTATTATATTGATGCAGGACCTGAATTAGTTGGTCCAGTTGAACAATTATTTAAAATTTTGCTTGAATATGCCAGTGTAGAATTATCAGTTGCATCATCAATCGAACCATTATTTGAAAAATTAGGTCAAACTGTTTTAGCATCAGCACAAATAAAACGATTTGATGTTAAAATTTTACCAAATGAACTTATAAATAATACACAACCGTTAATATTAAATTCACCTGTTGAATCATCTGTTCTTTGTGTAACAAATTTAAATATTCAAAGCGTTTTTAGACAATCACTTGAATATGATCAATTACATTCAGCTAATGTTCAAGCTGGTATACGTGTACAACGTGTTAAACAAGAAGTTAATCTATCTTTATTACGTATTGTTTATCAATTTTATACAGTTGTTGGTAATGCAGTTGAATATACAGGTATTAATGAAATAATTAAAACAGATTCAACTATTCAACTTCAACAACAACAACACCAACAACAACAAGAGGATTTCTCTCCTACACGTTCAAGAGCAAGTACAGTAGTTGATTATTCTGAACATGGAATTGAAAATATTGCTTTAAAACCTCTTCATACAAATATTTTACATTCGAATACGGATGATTTATTAGATGTTGAAAGACAATGTTGGAAAAAATTACGTGAACTTGTGACTATGTATGGTACACAACCAGAAATTAAACAAATAACAACAACAACAACACGTAAACAACCAGTGAATGATTCAAATTTACCATCATCAACAACAAATCCAAAAGTAGTACAAACACAAGCACGTAATGGTATAACAAATGCAACAACTGAAACACTTTTATTATCAGCATTTGGTTGGTTAATTATTGATGAAATATATTATTCAGCTTCATTAGGTGGTTTAAAAGTCGATGGTTGTATGGGAAAAGTTCAAGGAAGTATTAGTTTATCACAAAGACTTCGAGCTATACAATCAAATACAAATAATCAAAATCCCAAAAAGTAATAAAAATATATTTCTTTCGATAAATTAACTTCTTATATAAATTTAGATATGATGGATCATTGATTGTTCAAATAGGTTCAACTTCTTTATCCCTCAAAGAAACACTTTCTACTTCGTCTGATAATCTTCAAAATAATACGACTCCGAATTTAAATCCAGCATTATCATCAGCATCATCAACTCGAGAAATATCTGTACTTGATATTATTGTTGGTAAATCTCGAGCTTTAACATCTCTTCAAACACGTGGAATAAATTTAACATTAAGCGGTGTAACAAATATCGGTACAATTGCAATGGATGTACCATTACGACCACAAGAAGTTCATGATTTAGTTAATCGTGCCGGTCGTTTAATAACATCTTATGTTCAAGAGTTTCTTCCCGATGATACCGAACAATCATCTACAATACCATTAACAACCGATGATGAATTTCAACAAATGGATACAAGTTTAAATAATACAATTGAAGATTCAAATATTCCAACATTATCTGAACAAATTCCAAGAAAAAAACATTCGAAATCACATCGTACATTAACATTAACTTCAAATTTAACAAATGAACATTTACAAACTCAACAAAGTAGTTTATCGATATCAAAACGACCTATTTTCGAAGTTCATATAACTGCACATTGTCAAGGAATGACATTTTCAACTACACTTCTATCTACACTTAAAGCTCAATATAAAATCGGTGTTGTTGAAGGTGTTGCAAATCTTGGCAGTACAACATCACGTTTTACTGCTATTATTCATGAACATGCATTACATTTTTTAAATAATAATAATACAAATGATTTCAATCAATTACCTACAGTTAGTTCGGATAATCATGTACGAATTGATTTTCCGCAAATACGTTGCTATGGAAATTATACAATTGAACAAGATAAAACTGATAAACCAAAAGGACATTTAAATCTTCGTACAAAAATTGATTTACTTAAATTAACAATCACAGCTGATTTTCTTGCACAATTAGTTTTTGTTTCAAAAGTAATTATACATGAAATTAATGAAATACTTGCTAAAGTATCAGGAATTGATCAATTTCATTTTGGACCAGTAAAATCAATGATAAAAGATAAAACTTTACAATCAATAAGTGATAATGAAGATGGTTCTGATGATGAGGACGAAGATGATGAACAAGAAAAATCATCAACAACACCATTTACATATAAAATTGATATATCAATAAAAGGTTTTGAAGTTATTGGACAAACACCATCAAATACAGTTGTTAAATTTGAAAATGCCGATAGAAATTTACCAATGTTTATTAAATTAACAAATTATGATGAACAAAATTCATTATTATTTTATAATAAACCATTAATTACTGCTCTATTATATATTAAACTTAGTCTTGGACAATTATTACAAACTGGAGGATTTCAAGATGCAGCTTATTTCAAAACAAAATTATCTTTAAAAAATTCTTTTCAAGTAAGTTATATTTTTAACGTTATTGCAGAATTATGATATTAAATTTTATTTCTCTTAGCCGGATGATGTTGCAAAAGAAGCATATTTTATTCGTTTAACTAAACCAAGTTTTTACTGGCAACCAGGTGCTATTGATAAAGGTAATTTTCGTCATATTCTTTTTTTTACCTATAGATAAATCTTTTCATTTATAGGTATTCTTTTTTGGTTAAATTATAAAAATACATATGAACATTGGAATGAACAACGTGGAGCATTTACAACTCCAACGAGTCATTCAATACATAAACGTCCATTGGTGAATGTTCAACCTGCACAAGCAACAACAACAACAACTGACCTTAATCTTATGTTTCAATTAGATATTATTGATTTAGGTATTGCTATACCACTTCAACAATTAGATCAACCAACAAAACTTGCAACAGCAGATGCACAAGTTCTTAGTCCAAGACAATCTGTATCAGTCGTTGATGAAGTTGGTGATTTTCTTGTATTTACACTTGATCAAACAACAATATCAGCATGTTCATGTGGTGCAATTATAAGTTCGGGCTCATTCGAAGGTTTTTGTTTTCGTTTTGCAGAAAATTTTCAACAAACAAATTCAAATTGGAAACCTAAATCTTCATCAACATCAAATGTTATTTTAAATGCATGTTGTGTACCAAGTGGTCGATATTTAATGCATTCACGGGCTAAAAATTTACCAAATTCTTCTAGTCCAAAATGGTTTTTAAATGTTCAATGGGATATGAAAGGTATTGATATAAATATTGATTCAATTATTGGTAAACGTTTTTCACAATTAATTCGAACAATAACATCAACACATTTAATTGAACCAATTGATCAACTAAATAATGAAAATGATTTGCCAATAAATTCAAATTTACTTAATACAAATAGTGGAAGTACAATTAATATTAATGAAAATAATGATCCAAGTGAAGTTGAAGAACGACGAAAAAGATTAAATTATGAATATTCGATATTAGGACAAAGAATTGCGACATTACAGTAAAATATAATTTATTTTAATGATTTTAATTATAAAACATATATATTTATATAGAAAATCGGGAGCATCTGATGAAGATTTAAAACCCGAAGAAGCTCGATATCAATGGTTAGAAAAAGAATTAGTAAATACATATAAAAGTGATCTACAACAAAAAATAAAACCATCAAATAAGGTAATGTAATATTTTCAATAGATTAAAACTTTTACAAACTATCTATTCTTATATTCAAATATCACGAGAAAATTAATTTTTCTAAGAATCAATTGTATATATGTATATTGTTGAGGAATTTAATTAGAATAGAATAAGAAAAACTCGAGTTTTCTAGTCTGCACAATCATCAGCACCATTACAACAACATGAATTTTTACAAGGATCAATAATATCTACGGTTCGCCTATGCTGTTTGACAATGAATGTTGTACTATTATTCCATCTGCATGTTATATTTAGCTTGCACCCATTGTTTTCGTTCTTTTTGTTGAAGAATATTTGAGTTAAAAATAATGATATATTCATTAAATTTCTAACTCAATTTGTATTCAATTCTTTAAAGAACACTTGACTGCTTTTCTATCTACATATTTTGTTTCGTATGATATTTGTTGTGATATATTAGTATTTATTGATAATAATCAAGGAATTATTTTTTATTCAGAATGCTCTTAATCGTGATCGTAATCGATCAATGCTATCCACATATAGTGGCCAAAATTATAGACGACCATCATCACAAGATACTACTCCAGGATCACGACATGCTCAGTAAGTTTTTTTTTCTTCTATATCAAAATCAAAAAAAGAAATTACAAAATATTGATTAACATGTATATAAACTATTAGTAGCCAGAGCAATTTACGGACATATGCGTCCTTACTTTCCTCGTCGTCTGGTTTACACCGTCGACGAATGTAAGATGAAATTTCATTATGCAAACTATTTTTTTAATCATTACTTGCATGTTTATATTAAACCAAACTAATTTTTAAAGTAGATTTAGAGAAAACATTAATAGCTAGTCTAATTTCAAATATTTTCTTCTATAAACTAACATATTATGTCTTATTTATCTATAGTTCTGAAATGTCTACACCTCAATCACCAATTCGTGAAGAAAGTACAGAAAATGAAACATTACGTACACCAAATCTTACTATTCGGTAGGAAATTGAATCTGTCTTTCTATCTATCAGAAATAAAATCTTTATCTATCATTCTTCTAGAAAGAAAAATCCATTTGAGTCTATATACTATAGGTATTTTTATATATAATAAATATTAACTACCCATTGGGATCGGAACTATTATTTTATTTATCCGCTTTAATATTTAAAAAAAAGACAAAAAACAATATTATATTAAATTAAAATAATTTCTTATTTCTAATTTTTAGTACAACATCACATGAAGGTGATGATCGTCAATCGAATACATCATCTACAACAAATAATAATCCAAATGAAATAACATCAACATCAGCTGTTGATTTAGAATTAAATGTTCAAATTTTAATAGCTAATGGTTCATGTAATCTTTATACACGTCGTGATCTTATATCACAATCTCCTTTAAAACCAAATGTAAATAAACAACAACAACAACAAACTCAAGCAACAGTTGGTTCAATTCAAATAATAAATAAAATTGAATATCAAGTATTACAATTTTCTTTACCGAGTGTTGATGTTGATGCACATTATACTTCTAAACATAATAATACAACAAATAGCTCATTAAATAAACGAGGAAATTTTTATTGTTGTGCTCGAGTACAATCACCTATAACACAAATTATTATTCATCCAATTTTATTGGATTTTATTGAACAAACACTTGAATATGTTAAATTACCACATGAACAACATGGACACACAAACATACGAGACGAAAATATACAAAATTCAAATAAAGATGATGATGATCATTTAAATAATATGTAAGACATCTTCAATTTTTTTCTGAATTACTAAGCTTTGAAACAGATCCAATTACTGATTTTGATAGCTTACGAGATTCTCTACCGAATTCATCCAGCATCAGAATTTTACCTATGAAACTGATAAAAAAGTTTCTAAAATCTTCGTTCGACTACTTTTACAATAATACTGTCGTGAAGAACGTATAATTCTGATGCTGAAGCAATTTGGTAGAGAATCTCGTGAGCTATCGAAATCAGTAATTACGGGTCAGCTCTTTTTGATCATCGCATTTCCAGACATTCGGTTAAAAAACCGGATGTTCGAAACGAAAAATGTACTGATGTTCGGAATGAAAAAATACTGGATGTCCGAAACATAAAATGTATTTTCTTGCAAAAATCGACCCTTCACTCTTACGTACATTCGTCGTTTTCATTCCGAACATCCGTTATTTTATGTTCCGACCATCCTGTACTTTTCGTTGCGGACACCTGTACGATTTTCATTCGGAACGAATCTCTATGTTCGATGTCCAAAAAAAAGCGAGGACGAAAAGTGGCTACCCCGTAATCACATCCGTTTCAAGACTTAGTAACCCAGAAAGAAACTAACGATATTTGTGAAAGAATAATTTTTCGAGCCACTTTGTACTAATGATATTTCTTTAGGTTTTTAATGGAAGATCAAACATCAACAGCATCATTTCCTATTGATGTTGTTGTTAGTTTATATATTCAACCATGTGTTCTTTTATTTACATGTTTACCAACACATCCAATGGAATGTGAACTTCGTTTACCTGCTGTTGATATTGTATTTTCATCTAAACGTGCTGTTCCCGATAGTACAACATCAAATGAAAATCCATCTGAACAAATTTTAGAAAATTCTCTTGCTGGTTTGAGTTTTTCATTATATATGAAAGATTTCAAATTTAATGTTTATCATCCATTTTCTGGTGAATCAAAAGTACATTATTATGAAGATATGCGTTCGGGACAATTGCAAACACGTAATGCATTAGCAGTTAGTGTACAATCAGTTTCACTTAATATTTCTCGTACACGTTATATAATAATTGATCAAGATAATGAACTTTTAAATAATATTCAATTATCTGTTATTATACAAATATCAAAAGCACAATTTGAATATGATATAAGACGTTTCACAGAAATTTTAACATTTCCAAAAATTTGGTATAATCGTTCATTAGCTCGTCGTCTATTCTTAGGCGATGAAAACTTACCAACAAGAATTCCACCAACAACTCGAACAACACAACCAACTGCACCACCAACACAAATACCATCGAGAACAAATGAAGTTTTACGTAAAAAAGCACATGTAATTTTAGCTATCCAGTTAAAAGAATTACATATATCAATGCGTATGTCGAATGTCATGGGAAAAATTGAATGGAATACAAAAGATGTTTCTTCAACTGGAAGTTTAACATTAACAAGTGAAGGAAAACGAACATTTTTTCTTTCATTAGGTTTACAAAGTTCATTATTACAAGCTGAACAAGGAATTGTCGGAGGAATTATAAGACTTAAAAATCTTCGAACAACAGGTAATTTAATCACCAAAAATATAAATTAATGTATTTTGTTTTTCTTCTCTTCAGGTCTTATTCTTCACGAACTTCGTGATCGATCAACTTTTGTTGATGCATCTCATGCTATCGATATTTTAACGGATGCAATTGAACTTCGTCTTGATTATATGGGTTCGCCAACATTAATGGGACGTATATCTCATATATTACTTCGATTAAAAGATGATCGTCCTTCATCAACAGCATATAATGATTCCATAACACCATTTAAATCTGTTTTACTTAATCTTGGATGGTCACAATTACATCTAATGATTACACGTTCAACAACACCAGATATGATAAAAATGGCAACGAAATTAACTGAATTTTTTAATAATCATATAAGTAGTTCAAAATCTATATTAGCATCAATACAATATGATTTTCGTGATCGTACAAATGTAAAGCCTCAAACAAAAAAATCTTCAACTATACATTCAAAATATGATACAAATATTATTAAAAAATCTATTGGAATGCATGGTGGTGAAATAATGTTACAAGGACATAATTTAACATTAGTTGTTTTTCATGGATTAAATTTTAAATCACGGCAATGGGCTTTATTTTCACTTAATGAACCACAAATTAATTTTATTACAAATCGAGGAGAAGAAGGCGATAGTATGTTATGAATTTTCATTTGTATTACAATCAATAGAATTATTTTTATTATTTTAGCTAATCAAGAATTAATCTTTTCATTGGGTGATCAAAGTCAAACAACACATGCAAATGTAAGACCTCGTACAAATATGGCTTCAATTTCGAAAGTTACAAGAAGTACTAATGAAGCGCCATCACATTTAACAATTAATGAATGGTTCAATTATGCAAGTTCAACAATTTCAGCTATTGGTAGGTTGTGAGAAGAAAAAAATTGTCTAACATCTTGAGAGTGTAGACGTGATGGGTGTCAGTGGCGGATTTAGGGTGAGGGGTGATCGTCCCTCCATACTAAAAAAAAACAAATCGTGCCCCCCCCCCCCTTCCAAAATCCTAGATCCGCTAGTGGTGGGTGTGGGTGTGGGTGTATCATATGTCTAGTACACACACCCTCCAGATAATGTAACCTATTACTTCATCCTCCATGATTTTGTTCATACTCATTTAGTTCAAATCTAAATAGAATTATATTTATATAGGTTTACGTGATTTTCCAACTTTTGATGAACCTGAGATATCAGTTATGAAAAGACAAGGTCGCCCAAGACAATTTGATCAAAATGCTGAATCAATATTTATTCTACCGGCTCTTGAATTACGTTTTCAAACACGACAACTCAATGGTAAAAATAAAAGAAATTTTAATTTAATTCTTGTATATATCATTAATATCTAGATCAAGTACATTGTAGTTTTGAAACAGAATTTTATGAACATATTATGTTTTCATTCAATGCTGAACATTTTTATTTCTTACATGATCTTATAACTTCATATATAAAAGAAAAAGAACGAAGTAAAATAAAAATTTATATCATTATTTTAAATTTATTTTCATTTTTTTCATTCAATTAAGCTTTAATAGCAGCAGCAATTGATAAAACTCCACAACGATCAAATACATCCACAACTGATCAACAAACATCTCCGCCATCTGATGATGCAGGTAGTACTGATACTCGTCGTTTTCATTGTCCAGATGCTAAATGGAAATTACAACCAACGATAAAACTTCTTACAGCATATGGAAATGAAGTTGAACCATTTGGTGCCGATTATGTTTTACAAAAATTAGGTTTTCGTCATGCACGTTTAACAATACCCAAATGGCTTCAACGTGGTATTATGGATCCATGTGAACAATCAATGACTATCGTACAATTAATTTTAATTTTTCTTCTACCTGAACGTTTTAAAGAAATGTGCATGAAATAGTGATTAGGAATTATTTTAATCAAGCTTATCAATGCATTTCTTTTTTATTATTTATCCTCTCTAGTCGTTGCTTTAAACGTTTATTTCTAGTTATTCAAGAGAGTTGAACTTTTTCTTTTTCTGTAATATAAAAGATTCTATATATCTTCGTTTTTTCTACTTGCTAAACAGTTTATTTTTTTGTATGGGAAATATTTAGGAAAAGTTTGCTCCTCATTTTTTTTTGTGTGATAAGAAATGAATAAAATGTGCTTTTTTATTATTATTAAATAAAATAAAAATTATAACTACTAAATTCGATTAAAATGATTAATATCTATAAATACGGTTGTTGTCAATCTCGTTCTTCCGTTAGATGTCCCTGTAGTGCAAGTTCATTAGGTAACTAAAATATTGCGTTTATATGATCAAATACCGGAAAAGAAATAACAAAATGGCGTCGAACAACCAATAAGAGAATAAAAAACGTGATCGAAATAAACTACTATTGTTTCGATATTCTTATCTTTGTCGTATAGTGATTGTAGTTTCCATCATGCCATTTACATTAAGTGATGGACGTTCATTTACTAATCTATTCAATTCAACAGAACAAAGTAAAAATATCCTAAAATTCTCTTTTTAGAATTTATAATATATGTATATTTAGATTGTGAAAATTTACTCATTGAAAAACAAAATTTATTATGTATATTTAAATTAGTTATAAAAGATCTATTAAATTCAAGTTTACGACATGAACGGTTACTTGAAAAAGAATATTTTCCATTAAAACATTTTTTTTATTGTCTTCGAACAAATTTTATTACATGGTTATACAGGAAAAAAATCTTTTCCAATAACTCCATCATCAAATCGCAAAGATCTTTGGCCACTTATTGAACTTATTGCACGTAAATCAACAGGCGCGGATGTTTCCGAAATCTCCTTATCATCAAAAGAAATGACAAATGTTCGAACATCATTAGGTCGTGTACGTGCATGGTTACGTCTTGCATTAATGCAAAAACGTTTAGCTGATTATTTTAAAATTCTTGTTGAACAAAAACATGAATTAAAAGAATTCTATGATAGTGACGCATTATTATTATCAGATGAAATATCGATGATTACTGGTTTACTTGTTGGTCTTAATGTATTAGATTTAAATTTTTGTTTAAAAGAAGCTATACTTGATCATCCGAGTGAAACAACGATTTATTATAGTTTATATTTACGTGAAAGACGTATACCATCACAATCAACATTGAAAAATACACATCCACCTGGTTCTATTGAAGATCAAATTGATGAATTAGATGATTATTCATCATTATCATCATCGCCAATAACACGAACAAGTACACAAAATTCTGATACGGTTATTATATCGAATACAAATGATATGATTACATATGATGATCAACGAATTTCTAATATACTTGATCAAAAAAATTATATTGAAGAACTTCATCGAAATTTACAGTAAATTAATAAAATGAATTCATTTCTATTTTATTTGTATTAAATATGTATATTTAGGAAAACAGTTAATAGTTTACAAGAACGTTTACAAACAATGGAACAAACAAATAAATCTTTAACAGACGATGGTATAGTACAAAAAATTCGAATTGAACAATTAGAAGAAAATTTATCAAAAACAAAAACAGAAAAAGAACAAATGCAATCATCTTATCAAGCAAAAATTGAAGTAAAAAAGTTTTTCATCAGAATTAATTGTATTCGATGTATTCCTATTACAAATTCTAAACCAATGTTCTATTAATTCAAATTGTTGAACTAAATTTCAGACTATGTACTATTGGAGATAGAAATCTTATCTTTATCAAGAACAGATGCAGAAATCTGCATTTCATTTTTTCTTCTATGAGAGTATCGAAGATCTGTTCTACTGTCTCTAATCGATAAACAATGGTTTTCTTATGAGGGAATCACCCGAGGTATCAAAAAACTTTTGAGTTCAAATTTTGTCCATACATAGGAAGGGTATGGGATACTATTCTCAACATAAAATCAAAGTTTCGAGTTTTACCGTAAAACTTTGCCTATATCAAAGCCTCAACTAGGGTAGTTCATCCATAAAGTTTCAGACATTTTTCGACTGAGCATTCCCGAGATATGAATCTATTAGGTTCTTATGGATATTTCAAAAACATAATATCTCGAGAATACTTAGTCCTTAAATTCTAGAACTTCATGGTTGTGGCTTTGATATAGGCACAATTTTATGTCGAAAATTTTTGGCTATCATTTACTTGGTCAGTAAAATAACTGAAATGGTCAGTAAAATAGATGGAATGAGCAGTAAAAAGCTTAGTTGGTCAGTATTCCGATTATCACTCATTTAGAAAGGGGGTTAAAGAGATTTTGATTTTCACTATGTTTTCAATTGAACTAGCAATTAAAAAATGAACTACAGTATCGGTGATCATAAAATGCGTTTTTTCTGAGATATGTGTTGAGAATTGAGGTGCTCGATATCTCGTTGGACTCCTTGTCTCGAAAAATTAGAAAATATTTATTTAAAAAGTGAAAAATACTGGAATTGATTAACATTGTCCTATTTTGATCGATTAACATCAGATTTTTGCTAGTCTTCTGTTTACAAGAGTGATAATCTAAATACTGGCCGTTTAATCTTTTTACTGCTCATTTTCATAGTTTTTACTCACCATTTATCTTACTGATCATTTCATCTATTTTACTGACCGATTAATAATTTCCCAAAATTTTTTGATACTTCGAATGATTCCCACGCCAGTTTTTCTTTTAGTAATATTCATGATATATGTCTTGTCTGGTTTACTGCTTGTATATATATCTAACAATCAATTCTTTTCTTTTAGGCAATGAATTCTGATATGGCACTTGAACGAGAAACTTATCAAAAATCTCGTGCTGGTTTGGATGTACTTTATCATGAATTAGAAAAGAAATATGACGATGAATGTTTATCGAAAATTGTAAGTAGGAATAGAAAATTTCTGGGAAAGAAAATCTTTTCATTGAATAAATTAGGATGTTGAAACTGAATATCAATTACAATTAGCTCAAAAAAATGATTTTATTGAAGCAACTAAATTAATGGGAAAAGATATGGAAATGAAAACAACATTATATACTCATATGAAAGAACAAATTGATGGTATTAAAGATGAAAATATACGTCTTTCAGAAAAATTACAGGTGAATATTTTGTTTTTCTTGATAAATATTATTTATGTTTGTATTAGATTGAAGAAAAACGAAATGAAGAAAGAGAACATCAACTTCAATCATTAGAAAAAGAAAATCAAATGTTAAGAGAAACAATTAGCCAATTAGAAACAAAGTATAACTAAAGACATACAAATTGCTTATTTATCATTTTTCGTTTTAGTATCGAGGAAATTAATAAAGAAAAACATGCACTTAATGATACAAATGAATCAATAAGTCGAGAACTTGCTAAAATAGATGCTGAAAAGTTTGTTTATATTTTTTTTTTAAACTATATTATTCAATATTGTTTCTTCTAGAACATCAATTGAAACTGATTTACGTGTTGAAAAAGATTTTCGTCAACGTCTTCAACAAACATTAACAAGTGAAAAAGAAAAAGTTTCATCACTTCAATTCGATATTCATGAATTAAATTTAATAAAACAAGTATTGGTTCTTTTTTGTTTTATTTTCATTTAAATTTATGTTTTTAGGAATATGATTCATATAAAAAACAAATGACAAAACAACAAAATGATTTACAAAAAAAATTTCAAGAACAAGAAGAAACTATAAGAGAATTAGCATTAAAATTAGAAGTATCTATTAAACGTGAAGATGAATTTCGAGAAAAAGATGGTCTTCGATCATCAACTTGGATGAAAGATGAAGATGTTAAAGAATGTTGTCAATGTAAAAAAGATTTTAGTCCACTTAGAAGAAAACATCATTGTCGAAAGTAAGATATTAATAATACTTCACAGGAGAGGGGGGAGTACACACCAACCGGCAAATAGTTTTTTGTCTTGTAACAAGGTTCTTTACCAGGATCCCCCTTCAGATATTTTTGGCTAAAGGGGGTGCACGGGTATGGAACTGCAAAACCACTTTTTTTCGGTCCCGATCTCGGTACTGATCTCAATAGAAGTTTAAGAGTAGTTGTATAATGATTGACGCACTCACTCTTGCTTTTGAAAAGAAACAATTATGGATTTTCTGCTTTTCAATATTCAATAAATGTCTAGTTTAATATATGATAAAAAAAATTGACGGGATCAGATGATAGTTTTGGTCCAATCTCGGTCCCGAAATAAAAATTTAGTCTCAGTCTCGGAACCACTTTGCAGTTACCTATGCACGCGTATTTGTGCACCTCTCTCTGACTACGCCCTTGATACTTCGTTTCAGTAAAATCTAATGAATATTTTCTATTTAGTTGTGGTCAAATCTTTTGTGAAACATGTGCAAGTACAAAATTACCTTTACCCAGTTCAAACAAGCCAGTTCGTGTATGCGACATGTGTCGTAATCATTTATTAGCACAATGTGCGGTCAATAGTCCATGAAAAAAAAGAACGTTGAAGAGAATATGAATATGTTTATTTTTACACTCCAATATTACTGATCTATTTATATAATATTGTAAATAGAAACTGCATTTTACTTAATTTATTCTTCTAAATGGCTGATCGATATGTACTTCTAACTATAAGAAACAGTCTGTTTATTTCATTTGTTGATGTTGTTGTTCTTTCTTTTTTTATGATAATATTAGTCAACATTTTTGTCTATTAAAACAAACAATTTATATATTGATTGTGATAATTTTTTCTTCTTCTTGATATTCAATCCAGATCATTTTCTTATGTTCGTCATACTACAGAAAATCGTATCTTTATTTTGAATTATAAATATAAATATTATATAAGAGAATGAATCTTTATGATTCTTATCAGTACATGTCAAATATTTGATTCACACTTTTCACATAACGTAGAGAAAGAAAAAAGTAATTCTTTCTCTTCTCATCGCCTTCGTTCTTCTCCGCCTACATCAAACATCATTCACATCGTATTCATTCTATAGAATAGACTACGTGCCCACGCAAACGAAACTTAACAAATAACATTGTTAATTTATATAGGCAAGTCAACTAACACCTATTCGTTTCATTTGTAGATAAATATTATAGAGTAAAGAACAAAATGCCGCCTGTACGAGATGATGCACCAGATTTTCGTGAAGCTTTTAATTTATTTGATGATCGTGGCGATGATAAAATTCCCAAACATTTATTTGGTGAAGTTGTTCGAGCACTTGGATTAAATCCAACAGAAGGTCAGATTAAAAGTACAACACAAAATTTAAAAACAGATCGAATATCATTTGAAGAATTTTTACCATTATTTGATTCATTAGCAAAAAAGAAAGATATTACTATGGGTGAAGGCGAACTTATTGAAGGTATATTTTGAAAAATAGAAATATTTTCTATTTTTTTTTCTAATTTAGGTTTAAAAGTTTTTGATAAAGAACAAAATGGTAATATATCTTCAGCTGAACTTCGTCATTTATTAACAAATCTTGGTGAACGTTTAACTGATGAAGAAGTTGAACAGTTACTTTCAGGTCTTGAAGATAAGAATGGGCTGATTCATTATGAAGAATGGGTTCGAAAATTATTACGCTATTAAAATATATTACAAATAATCAAACATTTCTCTCTTTTCTTTTTTTAATTTATTATATTGATAATATTCAGTGCTATTTATGTGCATGTTTTTCTTTTATGAACGATCTATTTTTTTTTTGTTCTGTAACTTCATATTTCATTCCACCGTAAATTTTTGTTGAATTTAATGAATCTCGAACGAATAAATTCAATTTTTTAGATGTTACTTGATTCTAAGAATTTACCTTTTTGTGTACGATTTCGAACAGAAAAAATTCTTTCATCGAAGTAAGTTTTCAATGTCTATATACTTTTAATGAAATACTAACACGCATGGTTGTCTACAATAAGAAAAAAATCTAACGATATACTATTCTTAGACCCTAATAAAATGAATTGTAGAATTATCAATAAACTAATATTTAGAGGGAAAATATCTATGAAAGAGCTAGTCATGAATACAAACACACATCGGGCGTATGTTGTTATTTACAAATATGTATAACAATACAATGGATACAGTCGTATTTTTATATAAAATCAGTCTAAAAACAACTTACCGACATTGCTGCTTTGAAATTATATATAACATTCTTTATCAAATCATTGATGTCACTTCTAATCTATGCTCGTATTTTTTGATAAAGATAAGAAAATAGAATTTTGATCGTTATTATAGAAGATTACAGATGTAGACTTAAAATTCAATTAGGAGTTGTCTTGAAATTACTCATGGGAATATTAATATGAAAAATTGTTAACTTAATTTTAACATAAAATATTTTCAATACTGAAAAATATATTACCCACCTTCTCTGTACAGTTTATTACCCGAGTGATATATCTGCAAATTAATAACGTTTTATTTTCTGTAGGATTCGATATTTCGACGTAATTATTCTCATTCCCAATCTCATTTTTCTTTTCTTCATTATTATTAAATGGATTCGAAAACGTACTAAATTAAATACAAATAAGCCATTATTATTAAGTATTACTTGTTTACTTCTTTCTGTAATATTAACGAATATATTACGATGTTTATTTGTTATGATATTTTCTAATCAATCATTTCATGCTCAAGAAATTATTGTTAAAGTAAGAAATATATTTTCTTGTTATTCTTATAAAAAATACCATTGATTTTTCGTCGATAGATTTTTTGGTTACTTATTCGATTTGCACTTTTGTGGACAGAATTAAGTATTCTTCTTTTTGGTGTTTGTTTCGGTAATTTTTTCGAAAGATAAAAAGAAATTTTTTTTAAGATGAATTCTTGTAGGACATTCAAATTCAAATCGTCAATCGATAAAAATAATCAAAATATTAATTACTTCATTTATTTTTTCATCTATTTATACAACTAGTCAAGTAAAAATTCTTCTTCTTATTTTATTTATGAATGATTTACTTTTTCTTTTGGAAGGCTGTATTAGAATTTCGTAGAGATACTCGACCTATACAATTTCAAACAACTTATTATAATCTTTATTCACATGGTGGAATGAAATTTTTGTTTATATCAAGTTCAATTTTTCTTATCGTAAATTTATGTGGCAAAAAAATGACATTTTCAATTATATTGCTTTATCTATTTATTTAGTTATATTTAATTATCTTCACTCTATGGTGTTTATGTCGTCGACAACAGAAATTTTTACCAAGTAATAGTTCTAAATTATTTTGAAAAAGTATTTATATTTTTCTTTAGTTCGTCGATCGTTTTATTTCTATTGTTTTGTTTTGATTTTTGTTAATATGATTCAAGTTATTGGCGCAATGCTGAATTTAACAGAAACAACAATATGGAGCATGTGGTATGTCAGAATATATTAATGAATAATTATGAGAATATGAAGATGTATAAGCATTGACATAGAACGAATGTTAAAATTAATTTAATGATTTATAGATTTTGAGTAGGAATTACTATTGCATATTACAAAAAGTCTCTTATTCTAATCAAGCTACAAAAATAACATTTGAATTGAGCATCGTATCATTTATTTCCTGCTTATTCGGATATATTATTATATTGTAAATGATCTTTTGAGATAGAAATGAAATTTTTAGGAAATATCAAAAATTTTTTTTCTAAAAAAAGAAACCATAACTTTATCATATATTATATAAAAGATTGAATAGATTTGTTCCTAGTCTATAATTTCAATTTTGAATAGCTTGTAAATATCATTACATTCGCTATGGATTACTAACATTCACTTAGCATAGAATTAAAAGGAGAATGTTATAATTGGAAAAAACTGATTGAATACTATTCGCATCGAAGAATATTGATAATTATATTAATAGAAATAGCCTTAAAACAATATAATTTATTTTTTTAGCATTGTTGAAGGTATGACATGTATATTTTATACGTGCTTTGCTCCATTTGTCTATTATCAATTTCTTCGTCGAGTATTAAGGTAAATTTATTTCTTCTCTCTTGAATCTCTCTCATAAAACTTTTCATTTTAGTTCAAAATTACTTATTCCAGAAATATTGTATGCTGATTCAACATTAACAAATAATGATGAAGATGATGAACTTATCGACACTGGTGCTAATCCATTCTATAATAATTCAACAGATGAAAAACTTGATGGTCAATTTGAAGATATAACATCTTCAACAAATATAATTCAACCAGTTTTGTAAAAAAAGACAAAAATTCATTTTTTTATAAAGATCTAGATTTTTTTCTTTTCTCGATCTTTGTTCAATATATAATTATTCAATTTTTTTTTTCATAAATCAAGAAAAGAAAAATTACAATGGTGGTGCACAACAGAATTTACGTGAACGATATAACCATGGTGGAATACCATCATTTTCAATCAGTTCTATAAAAAAAATAAAAATTCTATTAAAGAAAATTTGTTTTTTCTCTCTTTACCAGAATCTGTACTTTCCGGTAATAATTCGTAAGCAGCATGAGGTTGATGCTCGACGTGTCCTTGTAACTAAAAACAAATATTTTATTATAAAAATTTCATTATTATGTTTATCACACACTTACCCATTTATGTTTGTTCATTGATGATGGATATGCATGAGCAATAGATAAACAAACAATGATAAATATGAGAAAACGTATGAACCAAATAGACATGATTATCCTGTGTATCTATCGGGGTTTAGAGTGTGAAGAAATGTCTATTAATACGAGAGAAAAAGAAAATGAAGGCTTAGTTCATTCGAGAGAGGAGAGAAAAAAACTAGAGTCTTTTTTTTTCTTCTTCTTCTTCTTCTCTTGACATCAACCGATAAATACCGGACATCAAAGCTATACGAGACTCTCGAGAAAATTACAGTCAAATTATTTTCTAATGCGTTGGTGGAAATCAATTTTTCTTTTGTTTCGATTATAGTCGTGAAAAAAAAAGAAAACTAAATTTATTGTTTTTATGACTTTGTTCTCTTGGTCTCTAAAGACTATCGGATCGGATCCGAACAATTGTTCACTATTGAAGCGAGAAATTCACAAAGACATATTACGATTTGGAAGATTTACCAAAAAAAAAAAATAAATATTATTTTTCTTAATACTACCGCCTTAATCGAAGAATAGGAAGTGTTATTATAAAACAACTTTGAAAAAAATTCATAAAGTTATAACTAAAAAACGATCTATCTACTCTTTTATCAAATGGACATAAACGATAATGACATTAATATTATTCGTTTGTACTTACAACATCAAATATCTTATGCGTAAAAAAATATTAACTTAATATTAAATTAATGCCACTTGTAATTTATATAACGCGTAAAAATATTTTAATCTATAGACTCAACTCTTTGTTAAACTTATCCAGGTTTGATATAAGGACATCAGGTTATTTTTTATGGCAAATATAAACAATAGGAAAAAGAACTCAATTAAAAAGAAATTATAGATCAACTAAGTATCTACTTAATGATGATAGATGTTAGTATTATGGTAATAATAACTTCCTACTAATGGAAATCTATTAAACTACTATTGTTAATACTAATAGAAAAAAAAACGTACTAAAGTATTTTTTTCACTTCTAGTGCAAAAAATGTTAGCATTGTTTTAAAGCTAATAATATTAAACGAATAAATCTGATTTAATATTAAAAATTTTCCCAATGGATGTGTAAAGATAAAAATATCTCTTCTTCAATTATTTAAATTTATTCCGATACGAATGTGTTTACATTAATAGCAATGAAGTAAATCTCTTCGTAATGAGTATTCTATACAGTTAAATTGTGAATATGCATACTTTTTGACAATATTGTTTATCTTTATTTAGCGAATAAGAAACAAGTATTGATAAACTCATCAATTGAATGACTAATATCAATTGTAATCATAATAATAAGAATAGAAAAAATTTCATTGATGATACCTTGTTATTATTAATTAATTATGGAAATTTATTTTTTGTAAGATTATTAATTCGTTTGAGATCATGCAGTACTTCTATCATGTGATAGTTTCTCAAAATTCAACATAAAATTGATTCATTTTTGTGATATTATTTATAAACAAGTCATTTGTTCACTTTGATATGCAACTAAAATAGAACATATTCACATCAGAAATTATTGCTCGCTTACTGTTTTTCCTAATTGGTGATAAATGAAAAATAACATGAATGTAAATTAAAAAAATATTAGTCATGTTGATCTCTGTTAATTATCTTTATATCACTGATGATAACTTAAAGACCAAACATTCAATCTAATTTTTTTGCCTGTATTCTATCTAACTTGAACAGTATTTTATTTAAATAGAAAAATTAGAATCGTTATCTATTGTTCCAACTGAATTTCTATAGTTTTTCTTTCTGATTGTTGCATTGAATGAGTTCTTGATAGAGAAATTTTTGTTTAAATTCGAACAATTAAATAAATATTAACCTTTTAGAAATTTTTCATATGTTAATAGCCATTGAAACCTTTCCTAAGTCTCAAGTTACCTATATCATTTATATTTTTAATAAGATTACATTTTTTTTATAAACGTCGTAGAACATATTTTTGAAGAATAAGAATCGCCGAAATTTTATCTTCATTGTGCACTTTGACATTAATAAAAATGACGTGTATAGAAAGAAAAAGAAACTTTAAATAACATCGAGAAGTTGACATAGACTTACCTGTTAATTGAAATTTCTATGACAAAAACAATAATAAGAAAAAGCACAAAGTTCCTGTTATTGTTTTTGATGAAGTGAAAGAAAAATAAGTTTAATTCAAACATTTTTTCGTCGCCAAAACAAATAGTTTTACATAATTTTTAATCATTCGAAACTTCGTAGTTAGAGATAATAATCTTATCATAATATGATTTCAAAATAATAAAATAAATCTATTTGACATTCATTTGATTGACTATTTATATATATACATATTAGTTTTCTTTCTTAAAAACATGTAAAAGCTTTTGATATTAGATTCTCGAAAGAATCAATTGATTTAATCGAATAATTCTGTCAAAGAATATTAATATAAAAACAATTAACAGTAAAAATAATGAAGAATTAAAATTCATAATGTGTCGAACAGTCTCGTTTTCTTTATTTATTGTTTTTGCTAAAGCCACAGACGAACGACAACAAGAGCAAAACTGAAGACAAATACAACATAAACCGGTCTCATATAAAGACAGAAATAGAAGAGAAATAAAGTACTGAATGCATATCGTAAAGAAATCGATATTGACCAAATTGATCTACCAGTAAAAATTTTGATTAAAAACGTTTCTTTTTTTTTTATGTATTTCCTGCACTGAAAATTTTAAAGAATCGCACAAATTTTGCCACAAAAAAATTCATTATAAAATACCAAAGATTTCTTGCTGTAGGTCGTTTTGATATAAATACTCTCCATAGAAGAACAAGAATTATTGTATTAAATGTCCAACGAATATTTCGTAAATTATTTAAATGTTTTTGTGCTCCATTTAAACAATTCATATCTTCATTTAAAATATAACGTTTTGTACCAATTAAATATGATTCAACATACGTTGGCCAATGTAAAGCACGTATATCAAAATAAAATTCATTCGAGTTATTTGTTTCACTAACTAATTGTCTTAATGCATTTAAACTATCATATGAACATTGTATTTCACCTCGAATTGTAAATGATTCTAGACCAAGAAGAATACGATGTAAATTTTTATATATATCAACAACATGTGCTTTTTGACCGATTAAACGTAAACCAATATCAGCTAAATATGCTGGAATAAGATGTGAAAAAAATACATAAGAATCATGTATTAAACTATGACTTGTTACAGATAAATTTGGACGACGAAATGCATGTTCATATGGAATACGTTTTGAATATTCAGTAAAATAATTACTCATTTCTTGCCAATGAAATGGATTAAGACCACTTGATGTACAATGAAAGATTTTTGTTAACTGTTCTTTATTTTCTTCATGATATCTTTCCCATGATGCAGCAATTAATAAATTAACAGGTATATCAACAGGTACAATATCAAGTATATCATGTGAATCACTTTTCATTGAACGTAAATAACCACGACCAGCAGCAACAAATAATTCACTTGGTCCATTAGATTTTTCTACCCAGCCAGGATAAGGTTCTTTCCATGCTGCACCTATAATTGATACACGAACGATTGATATTGATGGAAGATTTTTTTGTTCTTCAGCTAAAATTGTTTCAGCAAGCCAATGAGAAAATGTAAATGCATTAGGTTTAGGACCGATTAATTTTGGAGTTGCTAATGCGACCATTTCTTTATCCATCCAATCAAGTGCATCGACTAATTTTTGTGGTTCAATAGGACATGGATAAATGCATTCATCAATATATGGACAATCTAAAGATACGAATTACAGATAATCCAATAGTCATAATAGAAAGAAAAAATGCATTTACCGATATTAGCATATATTGATGATAGATAAACAATTGATTTTAATTGTGTACACGTTTTTAAAAATGATAAAATACTTTTTAAATCCATAACATTCGTTTGAATCATCTCTTTTAAATTTTGTTCTTCGAAATCTACTGAATTATTTGCAATATAAAAACATAGATCAACTGTATCTTGTAATTTTCTCCATGATACTGTTTGTAATTGGCTTTGTTCATCAGAGTCTAATTCTGTATCTGTTGTTGTCGTCGATGATATTAAAATATTCATGTCAAATGGAATAATTTTTTCTTGAAATTTTGCATTAATACGTCTGACACGATCGAATAATTTTGTTGTATAGATCTCTGCAAATGTATCCACTGGAGAAAGTTGATGTGTCACTGTTGTTTTTGTTGGATGTATAGGACAATAGATTTTACCAATATTTGGACATGAACGTAATAATTTTTCAAGTAAAACTTTACCGGGAAATGTTGTGGAACCAATAACTAAGATATTTTTTCCTTCATAAAAATCGCTAATACTCGACGACATGATATTTTCTTATGGATACAATGAAATCTGAAAAGAAAATATATATTCTCTTTTTATTTAAATAATTAAAACACGTCAAAAAATATCTTTTGAAGTTCCAGCGACGCATATTCGAGTAATCGAAAGAACACAAATGCTGTAGCTATTTACGTTTCTAGAACTTTTTTTTTGTTTCTTATTATTTTCTTTTTTCTTTGCTTTACAATCACCGCCCACACAATTGCTTCTACGGTCGTCATATTTTGCTATTCTATGACAAGATTTTGCTTGTAAATGATTGTATTTTTTTCTACCATTAGTCTTTCACTCGTTCCTTCTTACTAGGACACACAGTCTGATTCGTAAGCGTCTGAAGTTGACGCTACCATTCATAGTAGAGAAAAAGAAAAAGAAATAGAAATGCAAATGTTATCTATCATATTTGCTACAAGAGCAAACGACAATATGAATAATTGTATACTTCAAGAATCATGTTCTCGGATCAAAAGCAAATAAAAGATTATATATCTTATCATTTCAAAGAATAAACCGAAAATTAACATAATTAAATAAATTCATACCAGATTTGACTATTCTATAAAATATTTATATATCTTTTTTCAAAACTAAAACTGAAAGATTTCTATAAGTTCAATCATGTAAAATATGTATTATTCTATTAATGTTATTATTGAAACGATGAATAGCTTTATTCGTTCTAAGAACCAATCGAAAAGGTTCAGATTCTCAGCAATCAGCCTAACTGAAGATGATAGACGATAGAATCGTAATAGACAATTATCTCTGAACAAAAAAAAAACAAGTGATTATTATCAGTTAGTGAATTTCATGAACTCTTCTTATTCCGGAAGAAGATTTACTCTTTTTTCTTGTCATTTTATGCGTATGGGTGGATATTTATAATTAATGTTGAAATCTATTACATGTGTATAAATGTCAAGTTAATTTTTCATAGAATTTTGAAATGAAATATTATATTAATCTTTACCTGTTAATAAATATGATCGTTGTTTCATTTTCATCTTCTTCGGTAAGAGAAGATTATGCTTTAAAAAATGTCATATATATTCTAAATATTAATTTCGTTGATTTGTATTAGTCATTTAAGAGTATTATATAAAAAATACTAGATAAACTGTAATTTTTTTATGCGCGTATATTAATCTCTCCGAATAATTTGCTTTTTAGATAATAATATATTTATAAAATTATCCTTCTCATTCGTACATAATAAAAAAAGGATATTGTCTTAAGATTATGATTCTTATAAACGATAAGTTAAGCTGTTAAAAAACAAATGAATATATATTTTATGAAAAAGATTTTTATCACATAGTCAAATAGACTTTACACAGTTAATAAAAAATGTTTAATTCTCTTCATCATTTTCATCTGCATCTTTAAGGCTTAAATCAATATCTTCTTCATATTCTAAATCACTTGGTTGTTTAGTTTTTTTTCTCTCGTCATATTTCGGTTTCTTTTCTTCGATTTTCATTTCGTTCAATTGTTTCCAAACATCTTCTTCACCATTTTTATCAGTCATTGCTTTCATAAAATTATCATTATTATTTGTTTCTTGAAGAAATCTTGACCAAAGTTTAGGATATTCATCAGCAACGTCAACTCGTGTAATTTTTTTTCTTTTTCCTTCTTCCGCTATCCATGTAATGAATTGTTTAGCTAACATTTGCCATTGATGAAGAATTTCATTAGAAAATAGCAACCATTTTTGTATAGCATTGAAACGACGAGTAACTCTTTCAAGTGTATCTGGTAAATCCATTTTACGATCTTTTTCCCAATGAGACAACATTGGACGAGCTTTTTCACGTATAGCACGAAGAAGAACATACCATATAGTTTTCTTTTTTAATAAACCAATAACTTGATCATTTTTATTTAAAAAATAAAGTACACTACCTAAAGAAAAAAGAATATCATATTGAACTGTTCTTTTTGTGCATTATTATTCATACCTTCACATTCATGTCGATATTTAATGGATGTTAAATATTCATTAAGAATATGAGGTTCATTTTCAATAATATCATATTCAGTTGCTGATAAATGTAAACAACGAGCTATTTCAATAGCATAATCAGGTGGTAATGCACATAGATTTGTAACAACAGCATCAAAATCTTGAGGTACTTGTGCAAATGTAATAAATTTCAATTCCGAACGATTTGGTTCGTCTTTTAAATAACATAAATTAACAACATGTTGATGATCATAATTAAGTATTTCAAAAACAGCGGTATATCGTGTTAATGATAGAAAATTTAATAATTTTGAACCTTTATCAGGCATACGTGATAATGTATCAAGAATTGTATGACAAAATGAACTTGCATAATTATATGTTGATTCATTTCCATACGCTAATATATCAGAATGAGTTCGAAAACATATATGAACATTTTTCGAGCCAGCAATTAAAACTAAACGATTATCGGGTGGAAGTGATATACACGATAAATGACATGCTTCACCTATGTTTCAATAAAATAATATTAATAGATGAGATATGAACATTTTTACCATTAATCTTTTTTGTACAGATTATTTGAGATGCTGTTCTAGGGTGTTCAAGAAAATATCGAAGCCATGCTTGATTATCATTTTCTCGATCATCATCATCACTTAGAAAAAAAGAAAAATTATTGATAATATTAGCAAATTAGAGTTTTTACCCAAGACCACCACTAAATTTTCTTAAAGCAAAAAGACCAAAATCTAAACGTGGTTGACCTTCATCTTTTAATCGGCATTGAATGAGAGTACATCCACGTGGTAAACGCTGTCTTAATTGTTCATCTTTATCGTATAATTTATCGTCTGGACCTTTACAAGAAACTCGAACATCAATAATTTCACCTTCAGTAATCTTTGGTCCTAAGAAATTCAAAGAAAAATAATAAACAATACAAATAATGTTTCTTTTGTCCATTACCTAAAATTGATGAAGGAATGGGTTTTGCTGAAGTTTTAATACATTTAGCTCGTGATCGTATCCATTGCATATAATTATTAACAGCTGGTGTTGTACGTGCTAAATCTCGATGAGAATTTGTGACACGTTCATTTAATAATTCTACCCAATGATCAGCTTGATTACTTCGTTTTAATTCAATATTTTCTTTTAGATAGTTGATTATTATATCCCATGAGAGAATATCATAATTTAACTCGTTTTCTCTATTATAAGCCATTTATGAAATAAAATAAAATAAAATATAACCACAAATCAGATAGTATTTGTTTTTATATAAATGTTATTGCATCATCAAAAGAAATATCTATAAAAAATAAGAAATAATATGACGAAAGTGCCGTCATTTATTGCAACAAAAAAGACCGAAGCATTATATTACGTCAGAATGATTGGTAAGAAACTTTTTCAATAAGATTGATAAATACAACATATTTTGACACAATAAATGATCACTTCGAACTCTGATTAAATAGGATTATATGCACGATAGATTCTCAAGGCTTTAACATTGTACCTGTGAAATAAGACCTCCAGGTATACAACTCGAATAGTATAAATCATTTTTTTTTCAATTTTTCACATGTGTATTTTAGCTATGGGACATGTTATAATTTATAAAAAAATCATTTATTTCTTATCTACAAATTAATTTACCTTGAATACTGCATTTATGTTTAATATATATTTAATTATGTCTATAAAATAAAAAATCACCAGCTAATTTATCGAAATATTTAATTATATGCTTTCATATTTGAGAATTATAGCTATCAGAAAGATTTCAAATAAGAACAGTAAAAGTAAAATTGTACAATTATATATTTCAAGTTTATCCCTGTTGAATCATACAAAACATTCATTGCGCAATATCATCGTACGATAGAAATAATTCTTCTATTTTAATTTAAAAATATCATATAAAACTGCAAGATCACTGTGCCCTTGTATTATCTTATTCCGAAAGATAAAAAATGAACTTGGAATACTTTTAAAGTTGTTTACTAACAAAAGATGTCCAATTGGATTTCATCCTACCAATCATTGGCTAAGATGAAATCGATAGGATAATAAAATAGTGAATAATTCCTAATTTTATAAAACAAGATTTCAATCATGTTTATTTAACTTACAATAATACTTAAAAAAATTTCTGTGTTATATTTTTGTGATATAATTTAATATAAATAAAATAACCCTATGTATAACAATGAGTAATATTTTATTTGTATTATAGATAATAGAAAAATATGAATACTGAAAGAATGCCACAGACTTTAGAAATTATAACTGACCAACAGACTGAAGCAGTTGTTGAACAGACACATCGTTTAAGTTCAATAATGCCTATTGTTATAATGTCGTATATTGGTGTATTAATTCGTCTAGGTTTAGCGTTTCTTGGTAATAATCAAACACCATTAAATGCAGCATTTTGGCCAAATTTTGTTGGATGTTTTATAATGGGTTTTATTGTTGAACAAAAATTACATATTAAACATCAGTATGTTATTCATTGAACGAATTTTTTTTCAATAAATTTCCTATTTAGTTTTGCACAATTATATATGGGTTTAACTACTGGTTTATGTGGTTCAATAACTACATTTTCTGGTCTAATGTATAATTCATGCGTAGCTTTATTTGGTCCACAAAGTCATTATACATATCCTATATCGAATTATTTATCTGTGATAATATCTGCTTTTTCTGCATCATATATTGGATTTATAATAGGACGTCATTTGAGTTTATTTATTCTTCCACCATCATCACTGACAACAAAACGTGCTCAATATTTAAATAATTCTATATGTATTTGGATATTTCCAATATTAACTTTATTAAGTATTCCATTATTAATTCTTCTAGCTGTTCTATTACCTACTGGCCATTATACATACTTGATTTATTCAGTTATTTTTGCTCCATTCGGCTCATTAACTCGATATGGATTATCGATTATGTTTAATTTCAATACAAATTTTCCACTTGGAACATTATTAGCTAATATAATCGGTTCATATATTTATTTCGGTATGGTAGCAATAAATGAATATGTACATACATTATCTCCTCTTGTTGAACAAATAATAATGAGTATTATACAAGGTTATTGTGGTTGTTTAACAACTGTTTCGACATTTATATTAGAAGTAGACACAATAAAAAAACGCAAATATATTTATCTTTATTTTATAATGACTTTATTACCCATTCAAATAGTTTATATTATTTTGGGAGATATCTTTTCATTACTTTGTTCTCCATCATAAATAATTATTGTTATGATCTGTTAAAACATATCATCTCTATAATGAATAATTCAAGTCTTTCTTCTTTTGAAATTTTAAATGAAAGAATCTCAACTAAATTTTTCTGTTTTATCAAACATATATAAATAAAATAAATATTTTTTTCTAATTAAATTTTCTTTTAAACAATACCGCAAGATCTTGAGAATATATCTCGGTTTTATTTTCAAAGTATTCCTTTTAAAATTTTCAATATAAACACATTTAGTTATTAGTCTTTGAATGTCAAGTTCAAATCAAATGACCTAGACAATTTTGCAAAATGTCTACAACATTTTTCTAAAAATACGGATTATTCTTTATTAAATTTTTGAATCAAATACAATTATATTATATTATAATCACAGTTGCGGATGTCAAGACTAATATAAATCCAGACGACAAAAAAATGAAGAGACGTTAGATTAAATTTCTAGTTTATCTTCATGTTTGCCCTTGAAGTCAAATTAGATAAATAATAAATTTTATACTTATTTTCATCATAAACTAAAATCACACATGTGAAGTCACGTGTTACATAAACAGAAAAAAAACGTGATCAATAATTTTAAATTCGCATTAACCCTCCATATTGTATGATATTTGAATAAAAAAAGTAATTTATATAAATACAAAGACTCATTTATTTAAAATAGGTTATAATTAGACCTTCGCACATCTGTTATATAAATTGACAATATATTTTATTTATTATTACCTATTTTCTAAACTAAACAATTCAGTAGAAATAATGACTCGATCTATCATGAATAAATGCACATTTTATATATAGAAAATGGAAAACATCTGGGCCTATTAATGATATTATTTCATATATATTAATATACAATATGAATTAGAAATATATGAATGTATGGTTAATAGATGAAGTTTAATTATTATACCAGGTATTGAAAAGCAATAGAATATTTATAAGTAATCGAATGAGAAAATTTTTTTCTTTTAGTTAAACTAATGTATATATAATTGTATCCGGTCGATTTAGATTGAAAAAAAACGATTTTATTTTTCATTTATATATATATAATGATCATAACTATCATTAAAAATAATATTCCTAGGGTCAATGTTCCTTTTTTCTTCGAACAGTATGACCTTCTATTATTGATAAGAAATATGTTGAAATATTATTATTATTAGAATTAACAGATGTTTATAGATATTAGTTTTTTTCTTTTTTTAATATTTCTACCCATACTATTCATTTTTTATTAACTTATTGCCATTATATATATATATATATATTTCAATGTATTATTTATAATTGATGCCGTTCTTTGGTGTCGCGTATGAGACCATTTAAAATGAAAAATATCTAATAGAATAGGATAGATCTACTTGAGAATACTTTCTTTTTATTGTTAATGAATAGAATAAAAGACAATTAAGAAGAAAATTGGCTATATTTTCAAGAAGGTTCTTAGTAATATTGTCTTTCTATACTATTTACCCTTGAAATTTGTATATAAACGAAATATAAATTGAACTCGTATTGTTCTATTATTATCAATCTATTGATATTTCTTTTTTTTTTGTTTTTATATATATTAGTATGAAAATAAAAGAAATACATGCATATGATAATATCGTATTTATCTACCCGAAATACTTGCAATAATAATATGTTTTTTGTTTTGAAATCTTCTGCATCAACGACTTGCCTCGTGTTTCTTTTTTATTTGACGTCTATATACATATTTGATTGACAAACAAAAATAGCTTCAGGCCCTATCATTCAAATATGTGCGATAGCCATGTATAGTGAGTTATTATTTTCTTTTTCTTTCTCAATCAACTGTCAAATCAATGTGTCGTGTTAACGTTAGTAATGATGACGACGATAATGATAACGATGATGATGATGATGATGATGATGATCATCATCATCATCTTACAGTGATGCATATCATGTGTATACTGTGTTCCCAACTAATAAACAAAAAAACAAGAAATTGCCCAATTACTATTGTTGATTAACCGAACTATATTTTTTAATTGAATTTTTAGATTAATGCTTGAGGAAAAGGAAAAGACAGTGTCAATTGTCTTTATGAATTATTATGACATTGTACTTCGTCTAGCTCCACTGATGATCTAGAAAGTAGGGTGTTTTCTTTTTTTGAAGAACAACAAGAAAGAAGGAAAAAAAAAATATATATATATATCCAGGACTGACAATGGAACTATCGACGACGTACAGATCCGAACAAAGAAGCAGATGATTCCCTATGCACGACGACAATAACATACTTCATCAACCTATAAGAAATAAGGAAAAAAATCAAGCGAAAGCCTGGAGGATGAGATGCACGATTGCACTGATTTGGATAGAGCATCAATATCTTCTAACAAAAAAACATATACTTTGTTATGCACATGCAAACATAGAATTATTATTTTTTTTTCTTGCTTTCATTTTCTATATGTATATATGTCTTCGTTGTCATCTAAGGGTATCAACAAAGAGATTAAATTTCGTTGCCATAACGGCAAAATATTGACACTAAGACATAATCAATCAAACGTGTGTTATGTTCGTGACGAGGGTCGCAAACAATTGTTAAAGTATAAAGTGCAGACATATATATATATATATACTTGTGCATATATATAGAAAGAATTAAAAAGAAAGAAAATGAAAAAGCATCTCAACTTTTATTTTTCTTTACTTTTATATTCTTTAATACATGACCTTCGATAAGATGTTTTCTACATTTAAAGTTTATTTGGTATGTAAAACTATTATTTTTCTTTTCATGTTAGTTTCAATTAAGAACAAGAGTAGTGCAAATGACGAATCTTATTAAATTGCTAGTTGATGACATTTGATTCGATGTTGTTGTTGTTGATGTTATTGTTGTTGTTGTTATTCGCTTGTGTTGAAAAACACTAGTATAATAATTGTGGAGAGAGAGAACGACAATGTGTATGTTGTTAGCTCGATTTCTTCTCTTTCGATCTCAATTTCTTTCTCTCGTTTTTTTTTTCTTTTTTTGCTTTTAATTATTTGCCTGCCCTCAAAAATATATCTTAAATGATAAGAATAACTAACATACACGTGTAATATAGTCTTTATATTACACTCTATAATTTGTTGGAAGCAATGAGTGAAAGAGAAGAAAAAAAGATGAGACGATAGAATATGAAGAACTGACGAACATATTCTATTCATTAACGACATGATTTATACATTAAGAAAAGGTCAATGTGAAAAATAACAGGTGTAAGCTTGAGTAAATTGACATTTCCTATAGCTATGAAATAAGCAAATTTCGCACATCTGATCTTCATTCAATATTTTTTTCATTTTAATAGACAAGTAATTTAATACTATGAAAGAGATGCATTTTTTTGTGTTATATTAAGATTTTTAAATACATAAAATTGTAATTGATCTACTTCATTAACAATGAGACAAAAAAGGATTCTCAATATAAGGATTAAAATAAAATAAAGAAGGCTTATCATTGATTATAATGAACAAAAGAGTAATCATTTTCATGATAACAATTGAAAAAGAAAGATTTCTTTAATGAATAATTCCTCAGCTGTCGGCGCCCTTTCATCACAAAACAAGTTTTTCTTATTTTTGCCCTTAGCAATCTAATAAAAAAAACCTGAGATATATTTATTAAATGAGGATGTCACGATGGTTGATAAAAATAGAAGGATAAACTTAGTTTTTTTTTCTATCACCTCCTCATCTAAGATGCAAATTAAAAGGTATACATTTATCTTTCTCTCTCTCTCTGAATATATTTATATATTTAAATGCATATGTGATGGCTTAGCAGGCATATTTATTAATCTGATTAAATCAGTTTTAGTGCTTGAATAGAAATAATATTAAAAATAAACTTAAACAAAAGCGCATTATTTGCCTTTATTTCTTTACCAAAAGAACATTTCTCTATTCTTCTGCATATAGATTAAACATTTACACAGTTACTAGCAGATTATGATCAACTTGAAAGACATATGCATTTCTGTACGTGTGTTTATAAAAAAAACATACCACTCTTTTTAGTTTAGTTTGATCTGTATGTTTGTCATTTCGTTTATTATTATTATTGACTTTGCGAACATAGAAGAACAAAAAAAAAAAAGTAATACACCCTATGGTAATATTAAATCTGATCATAATATACAGATGTTTTGATTAATAAGAGCAAGATGACCTGATATAGAAAATCAATTTGTTCTGTTAGATATCATAATCACATAAATCTGATTCTACATAAACAAGAATGAAAACTATGGAATGCTAATGATAGGCAATCATAAAATGTGTGTGTATGTATGTCCTACATAGTCCTTTGAAAAGGATTATACGTTATTATAGGACGGAAATCCTCGATTGTTCTTCTTTCTCATTAAGCAATGCCATCAACATAAAAAGAAAAGAAAAGAAAAGTTAAGCTCTCTCCCTCTCTCTCTATATATATTCTTTTTGTGTTCTCTTCCCTCTTGTCATACAATCCAGTCCATAACAGCACTATATACAGCTGATCGAACGCGAGTAGTTTAACGTTCTTCTCGTTTTTCTTTTTTCTTTTCATATGAATTATATTGCTGACGTCAGCTTAGCCTTTTTCTCTTTTCTTTGGTTTGTTTATCGTCAAGTGCCCGCGAAATTTTACTCTTTGTCTTCAGCCCGAATGATCCGGGCAAATAAAAGAGAAAGAGAAAAAGAGAGAGAGAACGCGAATGGGGCAAAGAAAAAAAAACAGCTGAGAAATAGAGAGAAAGAGAAACCCATATGATAGCTCGGGCAAGAAAGAGAGCGAGAGAGAAAAAATGAGAGAGAGCACCATACGGTCCTGTTTGTCTTCTCGTCGTCGTCAGTGGTAGTTGTGGTGGTGGTGGTGGTTGTGCATGTTCGAGATGGGAAGAGAAGAAGAGTGACATTGACAGGGATAAAACTAAACAGTATAGGCATCAAAATGAATACTATATACAAAAGATTAAAGGTAACTTGTCGTATATTTTTGCTTTTCGTATTACAATATATTGTATAAATGACAATGTCTATCATCATCAATATCGATAAATAACTACAATAGTAAGCAAAAAATAAACGAACAAAAGACTAGATAAAAATGTAAAACATGCTTAGCATACCAAGATAGTCAAACAATTGATCCTAATTTATATGAAATCTTGTAATATGACTGGCTTTTGTTATAACCAATGAAGCAATTTTGAACGCATGTTTATTTTTAATAAAATATATATATACATAATTTAGGTATTATATTTCAAATTGTTTTTTAATTATTATTTTTAGATATGAGTTACGGGCTGGGAGGTGCCTGTGAAACTGCTAGTAATATTAGTACTTGCACAGACGGTGAATATCATCAATATATTAGTCACTATAATACTCCTAGTCGTTCCCACCAACAATCAAGACCATATTCAAACGGCTTCCAAAATCCTATAATGCTCAATGGTCACAATAGATTAGATGATACTGAAGAACATCAACAACAGATAGATGGTGATTATGAAGAAATCGCACCTGATCGACCTAGATTACTTATGTGGGGTTTAACAAAGTAATTTAAGAAAAAAAATTCTTCTTCTATATATACTTAAATCAATAAAATGTTTAGAAGTGGTAAAACATCGATTATTAAACTTATTTTTGAAAAAATGACAGCCGGTGAAACACTTCAACTTCCAGAAACAAAAATTATTCAAATACATGGTAGAAAATCTATTTTTAGATTAGATATTTATATCTATATCTATATGTATTTGTTTAGAACTCACTTGTGGAATTCATGTCAGATTTCAAATCCGTGATGTACCCGGTCCAAAAACAGCATCTTTACTTGATTATGATACATATTCATCTGAATGTACTACAATTGTTTTTATACTTGATGCAACAGTATAGACATTAAATAATATTATTTTATTCTGAAAAAAAAACTTTATGTTTCTTTTATAGGATGATTGTTCAGATTCAATTAATTTATTAGTTAGCTCTGTGCAATGGATGCATTCAAAAGGACTAGATGTTCGATTTGAAGTATTAATTCATAAAGTAAAACAAAATCCTATGAAAATAAAAACAAAATAATATTCTATAATAATTTTAGATTGATGGTGTACATGAACAAGATCGTTTAGATCGTTATTCACATATTCAGCAACAAGTAACTGTTATGTTACATGAATGTTCTATAGAAGCACCACTTATAAAGTAAATATTTGAATTTATTTCAAGTGATTTATATTCGAATTATATTATTGTTGTTTTTTAGTTTTTATTTGACAAGTATTTATGATCATTCAATATTTGAAGCATTTAGTAAAATCGTTCAAAATCAAATGAGACAATTACGTGTATTAGAAAATATGCTTGATTTAGTAACAGCGGTAAATAAAAAACAAATTTTCCATATAATTTTAATACACAAAAAAAATATCTTCTCTATAGACGACTCAATTGGATAAGATCTTTGTGTGTGATATTTATAATAAAATATTTCTTGCATCAGACACAAAACCCGTTGAAAGTCAAATATCAGAATTATGTTGTGATGTTGTTGATGTTTATACGGACATATCGTCTATATATGGGTAAATAATCTAATAGATAGGATATACATGGAAGAATACTAATTGAAATTTTGCTTTTTTTAGAAAAAGTAACAGCCCGGTGCTTGATCCATCGTCCTATTGTACTATTGAACTTTCAATAGGTCTTGTTTTATATTTAAAAGATATCAATGAGACAACGGCATTAATATGTATTTTAAAAAAAGAATCTAATATTAACGGAGGTAAATAAAGATTTAAATTCTAAGAAAAACAAAAAACAACATTTCATATGTTACCCTTTTTGTTCTTAGCTTTGATGGAAGTTAATTTAAATATTCTTAAACAAAATATTCAAGAATTATTTGTTGCTAATTCAAATTATTCACCACGACAACAATTAAATACATCCACTGAATGATTTGATAGGTGTTTACTTTGCTTTTGTTTTCCTTTTTTTTATTATTAATATATGTATTGTGCATTTTGTTGTTGTTGACTATAAGCGTAGAAGTGAATTCGTTGGCGTTGAAAGTCAAATACAGTTTTAGTCAGTAGATAAACGTTTTCAAGATGTATTTTGTTTATCTCTGTATTGATGCCGCCCTATATATATATCTATGTGTTTATGCCATTTCGAAAGAAACAAAAGAGACGAATTTTTTTCCTATAGCCATATATATATATCTATAAATCATAATAATGATAGTTTTATTTGAATAGTTATCATTATTTTCTTTAATGTGGTCTCTCTCGTTGAATTTTCTAGTCTATTTCTATTTTGTCTATAGGTTAATTTTGTTTTGACTATAAATCTTCTATAGGATAATAGAAAAAGATGGTGTTGTATTCTTCTTCTTCTTTTTCTTTTTATGAAATGTTTATTTGCGTGTCTAGATTAGTTATTCTCTTTAAGCATTTTCTTCTTTTTCTTCTTCTTCTTCTTCTTTTTTTTGTGCCTGATGCTAAATTTCCGACCGTGTTTTCTTCTTTTCGTTCCTACATATTGAGAAAAAAGAAAAAAAAGTATTGAGTTACACAAAACAGTTGCAGATATTTGATGCGTGCGTCTACGTTTATTCTTCTTAGCAATTTTTGTTTGTGAGCGTGTGTACATACGGATTGTTTTGTGTAATGCGTTTGAATATTATTATCATTAATATTCCCATTTTCGACACATCTTTTGTTTCTTTCGTTTCTTCTTCTCAAATGAATGATTCTATTTTTATATAACTACTACTACTATTATTATTATTATTATTATTATTGCGTTTTTTTTCTTTTAATCGTTGTTGTTGTTGTTGTTGTTGTGTATGTAGGCTCAGAAACGATAGGAAATGTTCAATGTCAAAATGATGATGATGATATGTTTGGATGAGAAATTTTTTTTTTTTCGAAATTGAAAATAAAAGAAAGTTTGAAAAGATATTTTATTGATTTATGTATAAAATTTGACGTTTAAAATTAGTTACAATGACGTATTTATCTGATGATAAATGTTTTTACACATTAGTTGACAGAGCATTTTTATATTTATGAATAATAGACGATGTAAATTTATTAATAGGTTTGCTTGCATCTGTCATATTGTTCATTAAATTTTCTAATAAATTCTGACACGTTCAATACATTTTCACCGACAAAATTTTAGTGAGTTTTTATTATTTATGATACGTAGAATTGGTAATAAATCAAAATTAAAACGCTTTTGATATATATATTAGGTGCATTTAAAATAGCGGTAAATATGTCATTGATACAATCATTTCCAATTGAGACCTATCAAGTAGAGTGAAGATATATAATATGTATCAAAGTTTTGAAAAGAAAATAAATTGCATGCATGTGTTTCCTTAATGTTCGTAATCGTTTTAGTAGGAAATAATAATTGCTTTAATGATTTATTCTACTTTTTATATCTTAGGTCAGAATGTACTATAAATAAAGTTATTATAATTGATGAATTATTGTTCAGGCTTTAAGTGTAAAAAGAACATATTCGTATGGATTTTATTGAAAAATAAATATTAAAAGAAGATCGTGCGTGATCTTCTTATCTTAGTTAAATACAGATAATTATGGAATTTAAACTGCATTGAAAACTAAATTCTATCCTTGACCCGTATTCATAAAATATTTAAAAAAAGCAGTGTCACACGAATAAGTAGAAGAGCACAATTCTGATCGTGCGTGTAAATTGAAAAAAAAATATCATAATCTACTAAACCACGCAATGCAATATTTTTATCTCAATATGATATTAAACTAAAGAAATCACGCTATTAAATACAAAAATAGAATGTTTTCAGACTACATGTTATAATCAACTCAATAAATTTAGAGTATTTTTCAATCACCTCATTGTCAAAGATATACATTCTTTTAAAAATGAATTGATATCGATATTGTCATTGAATATAAACAATATACCTAATTAAATAAAGAATTTTACTCATCGATACTTCCTGCTTGACATATATATCAAATAGATTATTTATTCAATATTTTCTCTTTTTTTGTATTTGAATAAAATAAAATTTTTTTCTGTATTTAACACAGAATATATATCGATATAATATTTTACTTGTCATTCCATGACATCTATCGAATATGATTTCGTAACTAAATGGTTGTATAGTTTTATCCATGAGTCATCATTGATCGATCAAGATCGAAAAGAAGAAAAACCTTTTTGTATACATTTAAGTTTAATATTATCTATAATGATTATCACATGACGACTCAATTAGATGAACATTATATTCGAACCAATGTCGAATGGTTCCAACTACCATCCGATGTTAAACAAGTATATTTAATTCTTTATTTCAAAATAATAATTATTATTTGCAATTATTTTTTTCTAGAAATTCAGTTGGAATACAGAAAAAGAATATGATAAAGCAATATTAATATTTTCAATAAAACATCAATTACGTCATAAAGGAAATTTAGGTATTTGAATAGAAATTTCTTTATCTCTAATAAAATTTTAATTTAGTTCGAAAAGTTCAAAAAGATTCAAGAAAATATTACGATGATCTTTTACGTTACAGTCGCGAACATTTAATGATTTTTGTAAGATTAAACCTTCCTACCAAAAAAATATTCTTATTCAATTCTTATAGCCATATCATTTAGCTGATATATATGTTAAAGGTTTACGTATAACCTCATTTTCATATTATATTGATATGATAAGTGATTTAGTTCTTCAAGAAAAATCTTACGATACATTACCAAATTTTACTGGTAAATTAAAAAATGATTTCTCTTTTGTTACTAATTTTTGTATTTTTTAATAGCTGCTGATTGTCTTCGTTTACTTGGTATTGGTCGAAATCAATATATTGAATTAATAAATCAATCTCGTACAATTTTACAAGCTGCAAGAAAGAAAATGTTTTTAAATTTATCGAACTGGAAAACACCTGCTTCGATTCGTCATTTATTACCATCACAACCAGTTGATTCCGTTCATATTCATCCATGGTGGGTTATTAATTTAGGTTGTGTAACTGATGATGATGTTAAACAATGTACAAATGAAGAAAAATTAATTATTGATTATCTTATTGATGAAAAATGTTCGAAATTAGCTGGTGAACTTAATTTTGATGCAATACATTCACTCTATCGTAAAGGTTTAATCTATTTGGAAGTACCTGTATCGGAGGAAGATTATATTCAAGTACCACCATTAGGTTCTGGTTTTGTTATGAATCGTATTGTTGGAGATTATTTTGAAGTTTTACTTTATAAATTATTTGTTTCAACAGATGAAGATACAAATGTCGGGGAATTATCAAGATTATTAACATTAGATATGGATTTAGTTAAACAAACAATGTCAATGTTTTTAAGATTAGGTTTTGCGCGAAAGAAAAATCTTGATAGTGAATATGGAGTTATTCATACATCATGGAAACATTATTCGTCAACAACTGGTTTACAATTACCACCACCACCAAAACCATTACCCATAGATAAAAATGCAGCAGATTGGACAAGAGAAATAGAAATGGATGCATCTATGACTGACGAAGATCTTATGTCGATTAGTACAACTGATGAACAAGTATTTAATATACTTTCTTATTATATATACATTAAAAATTTCTTTAATTTCTATTTAGAAATTTTTAATATCACCTACTAGTAGTGTTAATATACCAGATACTGTATCAATGTCAACTAGTACTGGTACATTAAAACAAAAACGTATTGGTTTTCTATTCGATTCTTCGTTAACAGCTTTTTTAATGATGGGTAATTTATCGCCAAATTTAAAAACTCATGCTGTTACAATGTTTGAAGTTGGTAAATTAGCTGATGAAATTCTTGGTTCATTTTTACTAGAGTTAGAAAGAATTTCACCGATATCTCAATCATCAATAAAATCTTCCGATGATGATAATCAAAGTGAAGGTGAAGCTGATCGATATTTTTTACATGCACGTGTTCTCTATCAAACAATCTCATTTTTACGTTTAAATAATGATTTATTTGATGATGATATTGGTAGTCTTGGAGTTGATTTACTTCGTTATGAAAGTTTATCAAGTCTTGATGCAAATACACGTCAACGTGTAATCGAACGTAATTATCATGTATTAATATCCATGGCACCCGTTAGTGCTGAGACAGTTTATTCACCATTTAATTCAACTGATTATCTTGGACCTTGTTTACAAGAAATGAATAGTGTATGGATGAAATTATTTATTTATAGTTTAACAAAATCAGGTCCACCATCAATACTTTTACCAAAAGGTTATCGTTTAAATATTTTACCGAATTGTTTACAAAATTTTGATAAATTTCTTGTTACAACATGGAATCATGAACCAACATATATATCAAATGTGAATATTTTATTAAGTATTAATGAAGCATTACTTCATTCAGCTGTACTTTTACAAGGTTTTTTATATGGCAATAATAATAATAATAATCATTATAAAGAAGAACATCAACAAATTCGATATGTACCATTTCCATTTGATCATATTGAAAAAAATCATGGATTAGAACAATTATCAACTGTTATCGATTTAAAAAATACATGTGGCTATGTATCAATGTTAACATTATCAGCAACGAATTCTGAAGAAGTTTTATTAGATATTAGGTAACAAAAATAGAAGTTTAGTTTTTTCGTAATTTTTTTTGAATTATATTATTTTGAAGATTTGGTATTCCATTATTTGATGAGAAGATAAGTGAAACAATTCGAAATGGAATTGTTAAACATAAACTATGTGCAAAAGAAAAGTAAAATTTGTTTTTTCGAAAGAAAATATTTTTTATTCTATTTCATTTATAATAGAGTTCAAGAACGTTTGAAAAGTATTCGTATTCTTTCAATAAGTTTAATTGCATTTATTGAACGTTTTCAGGTAAAATATTATTGAAGTTAAGGATTAAAAGTAAGATATGGTGTCCATTGAGCGAAAACCAAATCAGCGAACAAGTTTTTCAGCGACATACCTTTCGCCCTCACTAGTGGCGTAACCAGAAATTTAAGGATGCTGGGGCTCAGTCCCAGAACTGTCTAGTCTTTTGGTTTTTTTGATTGACAAGTTCAGTAACTAAAAAATCCGGGTGATGGAGTTAAGCCTCAGTGTGGTTACGCCACTAGCCCTCACCCTCACTTTTCGCCCATACCCTCAACAAGAAAAATCATTTCGCTCATTTGTCCTTATACCAAAACTAATAATAACAAGTTAATCCTCACATATAATTTTCTGAATCAGACATACTATTTTGCTATTACTAAACTTTATAGGTACTTACCCTTTAGCCTTATATAATACGAAAAGATAAATATATTAGTAACTATTTATTGATATAAATAAGCTTTAGATGAGGTTACTTTTGTTATTACCTTAAAAACAGAATAGAAGAGGATTGTTCATTTTAGCAATTTGATACATCATCGTGCAATATGCCTCTTCGTCATTCCTCAAATGGTATTCGTTCGACGTCTTTACCACAGCAACCGATTCTATTTGATGGTCAAACTCTTACAACGATAGGTTCATCATCAAGTTAGCAAAAGAAAAATAAATACTCTTTTTTCCGTTTGTTTTTTTTTCTAAAATATATATATTTTTTTCTGTTGTGATACCTATTTATCTGTTCGAGTAACACTATAACATTTCCTGGTTTATTTAATCTGTTTTTTTTTCTTTCGTTTAATAACAGTGATTTTATCATAAAAAAAAAGAAAATAGCATAAGAACTTTGCATGTATCTATATCTCAGCAAGAACTCTAGATCTCATTTTTTTCAATGGCCATGACAACTGTACAAAAAGAATTAATGTATTCATCTCAGGATGATATTATATATGTTGATCAACAAATCAATTCATCTCTTAAATGTCCTCTTTGCTGTCGAATATTTCGAGATCCAATTGTTACACAATGTTCAGTAAGTTATTTTACTTTAATTTTATTTTTATTCATATTATTTATTTAGCATACATTCTGTCGAAGATGTATTTCTACAACAAGTAAATAGATCTATCGTATTGATTTAAAAATAACGTATATATATATATTTTAGTTCAATGTCCATATGATCAACAAATTCTTCAAACATTCGTTAGTAATCATAGTATTGCTGAACAAATTGATTCCTTACTTGTTTGGTGTAAATATTCATTTAAAAGATTCCAAGTAAATAGTGGTGATATCAAAAACGAACGTGATGAATATGGGTGCCCAGTAAAAATTCCATTGAATAAAAAAAAGTAAGTTACTTGCTATAAAAATCGATCTATCTTTTATTTTTCAATCTAGAGAACATGAAGATGAATGTACCTATCGTTTTGTTCCTTGTCCAAATGGTTGTCTACTTAATAATCTTCGTCAAAAAGTGAGTAATCATATTTATTCAATGTTAAAAAGCCTAGGTAATTTCGAAATAAAAGATTATTAGGATATTTATAATCATCTTCATACATGTCCAAATCGACAAATAAACCCATTAAATACGAATAATGAACAAATACAATCGCTTCAACAAGAATTTATTTCGAAAATGTCACAAATTGATTTTCTTGTTAATACTTGTAAACAATTAACCAATACAGTAGCGGTACTGAGAAATGAAATTGGTAAATAAAAGAGAAATATCCAAAATTTTGAATTTCTTGTTTCTTCTCCTTCAGATACACTCAAAACTAATCAAGAAGCTTTATGTTCACGAAATGATTTATTATTGGTAAATATTTCGTATTTTTTGTTTTTAAATAAATTATTTTCTTTAGAGTGAACTAATGAAAACGAAACAAACATCACCTATACCAACAACAATTGATGAACAAGAATCTGTACGAAATCACGGTAAATATTTCAACGAAAAATTTCATAAAAAATCTTTTTATATTAGATAGTGATGATGATAATGATCTACCAAGTGTTATTTTACGTTGTAATGGAACATTTACAGGACATAACGATGCTATTTGGTGTTTATATGCATTAGATGATGTACTTCTCAGTGGTTCTAGTGATAAAACAGTTAAAGTAAGAAAAGAAAAAAAAAGTATATAAAATTTTATAATTCAAAAAATAATCAAGGTTTGGAATTTACGAGAAACTCCGTATACAAATCTAGCAACATTACATGGTCATCAAGATGGTGTGTTATCCTTGACAGTTAAAGAACGAACAGCATTTACTGGTAGTGGTGATAAATCCATATTTGTAAAAATTCAATTATTTGAAAGGTTTTTTATTCGTGCATGTATTTTTTCTAGGTTTGGAATTTAGATGATTATAAAAAAACGACATCTTTTGTTGCGCATACAGGTATGAAGATAATTTTGATATTTCAAAAAAAGATAAATCTAGTTTAATATTTATAGATCCAATTTGTTCATTAACACAATATGATAATCATCTATATAGTTCGTCGAATAAATGTTTGAAAGTATGGGATATTCAAACATTAAAATTATTAAATGAAACTCAAACAGATAGTCGAAATGGTTGGTTAAGAATTTTAATGCAAAAAGATAAATGTATTTATGCTGGATGTCGACGTGTAATTAAAGTAAAGAACAAAAAATTTTTTTGGCACAAAAATTTAAATTATAAAATTTAGGTTTTTGATGCTGTTACACATCAAATATCATTCGATTTTGAATTACCAACAAATGATTCAATTTATAGTTTAGCACACTCAGATACATTACTTTTTGCTGGAGCATTTTCCGGTACAATATATGTAAGTAGGAAAAAAAAAGGTCAAGTTACGCCAGCTCAAAATATGAAGTTTTCGAGAAATTGTAGCTTGTAACTGTCTACTTTATTTTTGAGCATCACCAGGCGACTTTGCACAGTCCAGAGTATCTATTAAAGCAATCTAAAAGCTTTTGAGCTGAAGTTTTGCCCACAAGTAGGGGATACATAGACTAGAAAAAGCCTAAAAGGATACGTGCCCAAGTTGGTGTTTGACTGAGATATCGACTATTTATTGTATTTGTCCTATAGGACCGTATCTGTGTGGTTAAATCAAAGTTTCAAATTTAGGCCTGAAACTTTGCCCACAATAAGGCGTCAATCAGACAAGCTTGCTTTACAAAGTTTCTGAAAGACTGTATCCGAGATACAAGTATGTTGGCATAGAGACGCTTTCTTATAGTTATTAGATTTCACATGCATATTTTGACGGATTTATATCTCGCAGATAATCTGTGTAAAATTTCTGAAACTTTGTAAGCAAGCTTGTCTGATTGAGACCTTAGTGTCGACAAAGTTTCAGGCCTGAATTCAAAACTTCGGTTTTACCACACAGGACAGAGTTCCATAGGACAAATACAATAAAGAGTCGATATCTCAGTCAGACATCAACTTGAGCGCATATCTTTTTAGATTTTTTCTAGTCTATGTATCCCCTACTTGAGGGCAAAATTTTGGCTCAGAAGCTTTTTGATACCTCAGGAGGTTCCCTCGTTAGATATCCGTAAACTCCAAATTCGGAACTTGATCGAAAAAAATAATCAAATGTTAATGAACTTGTTTCGTTTTCTTTTATAGATATGGGATACTCGAGCTAATCGTTGTTTAGAAACAACATGTCAACATGATGCAACTGTACATGGTCTTTGCATGCAAACTGCTGATAATTCCAATAAATCAAATTTAATTAGTGCATCTAGTGATCAGACTATTCGAGTATGGGCTGTTGATACATTTGATCAAATCCAATATGATGATCGACATGAAGCTGAAGTGACAGCATTACATGCTAATAGTCGACATATTATGTCTGGTGCTGCAGATGCTAAAATAAAAGTATGATAAAATAACCAATAGATTTTCTTAATCGAATTTATTTATTTTAGGTTTGGGATTGTATTTCATCCTATGATCATTTTGAATAAATAAAAATTTTTATTGTTTGTTTTTATTTTTATTTAATATTGTTACAGATGTAGAAAATATCGATTAAATAGATTTGTAAATATTTTAGTGTTATATTTCTTGTTTTTTTTTTTCTTCCATAAATTTAAAGCATTGTTTTTAAATATTATTTATAGATGCAACATCTATATTTATCACCAGTTAGATCTAATCTATCGAAACGTTTAATAAATTCAATATTTTTTCGTTCGAAAAATTCCTCATCAATTTTACCAAAAGCAACACAAGATATAAAAGAAGCGGCTAAAGAACATGTACGAGAATTACGACGTGAATTTGATAAACCAATTAAATTCTCAACGAGTCGTGCGAAATATTGGGATACAGCTGATTCAATAGTTTTTAATCGTCATATTGGAAAATTTACACGACCAGTATTGATTGTCACTGTTTTAATGAATATGGTTAGTTTTTATTGAAAGAAAATAAAAAGATTTTTTTTATTTGTTGATTTTTAGTTCTACTGGGGTTATTATCGAGAAGAAAATGATATTGATGAAATGCTTGGTATGGAACCATGGCAAATATTTCCTCGACTTAATTTAGAATATCTTAAAACAGCTGAAAGACAATATCGTGAAGCTGGCCTTGATACAAGTCAAATTGAAGTTAAAAAGAAAATGATTCAAGATATTTTTCAACCACAATTAAATGAAGAAGTTCGAATTAAATACAAAAAATAGGAATATATTGTTTGTTAGTTTTTTTTGTAACTTGATTTATATAAATATATTTAAAGAAATATGTCATTATTCAGGTGCCAGACATGCTCATTGAAAGAATTACTAAAGTGTCATGACTTTTTCCGTGTATTATAAAATATTAAATTGAAACCTCCGCATTGACGTCATTCACTTTTTTATGATTATAAAAAATGAGAATAAATGACATCGAAATAAGTCTAATGTACTTAATGAAGAGATGAATTAACTACATTGTCTTTCATTATCATAATCCGATACAAAGTAGGAATTTGAATTTATTTCGAAAGAGTAGTCAATGACTGTTTTACATTAGATAAACATTACAAATATCAGCATTTCTCATAAATGAACATGATGGAAGAGGATTACAAATAGATTTACAATCAATATGTTTCAATTGTGTGTATAAGTCCAAAACCTGACAAGGATCTTTTAATGAAAATGAAGATCGATTCGTAGGTTTTTTTGTAGGTGAATTTGTATATGTTGAAACCCATGGTGG
>CAJNOI010000491.1:0-33725 GCA_905250115.1 Adineta steineri
CCATTTGATAATACAGATGCTGTGTGACCACCTCGTGCATTATTCATGTTACCAGTAGAAAACCATCCTAGAAATTACATTTTTATGTATTTAGACTATACAACATTAGACAATGAAACACTCAACATTTAATACTCTTATGCACAGTATTTTTTATTATTATAACGACAGTCTTTCATATGTCTGTTTCATATCACCTGAAGCTTATGTATACCGAGAGCAGTATTCAAATCTATTGCACAAAATCTCTTCACATATCTTTATTTTTCTATATTTTCCGTTTTCACTCTTATCTCAATCAAGTATATAAAAGATGTTTGTCTCAAATTGACTGCTGTGATAATTACACTGATTCGTGTGTTTTTCGATTCTCGATGAAGTTTATAAACTATGCTCGAAAGAAATTTACACTAATGGTCAATAATGTTTCTTATGCTACATTGAACATAACTATAAATTAATCTTATTAGAACAACATCAGCAACAGAAAAGAGGGCTGCGTGAGTACGAGTACAAAATGTACTTAGTTTTATACGGTTTTTTGAAATTGATCTATAAGAATATATGTACTGAAATGAAATCATGTACTGGCTTACGAACCTTAGATTTTGTGAAGTACATGAAGTACATAATTATATACTCTATCAATTCCAACGATGTGGGTACTGATCGTCTTTCCACATCGCACCCACGCACACACACACATACTCAGATTATTCTGTAGAAAGTAGGATGTATGACTTTCGATTATGCACGATTAAACTATTTTATGTCATTATTCGAATAAAATATCGAAGATTGAAAAAGAAAAACTAATCCTAACAATAATTTCTCTTTTATGAATTCTTTCAATTAAGAAACTAAGTAGTTTGGATGGCGAAACGTTCGCTAATAAACCTATCGTCAACAGAACACTCGCCAGTGGTAAAAGTACAGTGGATTTTGCCAGTTGTTATGAAACAATATTAATAAAGGATATATGTTAGAGCTCACAATAATGCTATTAGTATAGGCATATGATAGCTTACACTCATCAATGCAACTAATAAAAGATTTTTAGTCTACATTTAATTTACAGCAAAATTGGCAAAAGTCTACTGTACTTTCACCAATTGGCAAAATTCCAGGAGACGTATCGGCAAAAGTCGCACAGGCGCAATCCTAGAATTCATTAGTTTGAAAAAAACCATACCCCTTGCAGTTGCTGTTGTTGTGGTTGTAGTTGTTGTTGTTGTAGTTGTAGTTGTTGATGATGTCGTTGTTGTTGTTGTAGTTGATGTTGTTGTTGATGATGTTGTTGTTGTTGTTGATGATGTCGTTGTTGTTGTTGATGATGTCGTTGTTGTTGTTGTTGTTGTTTCTCTTTTAGTTTTGTTCAATAAAACAGGAGTTGTTACAGCAACTATAACTACAATAATACAAATAATAAGGAATATTGTCCAAATTAGTTTCCGCTTTCGAAAATGTTCGTATCTAGAATAATAGATTTTTTTGATAATTTATTTTTATTTACAATATATACATACAATCTTCTTAATGGTGTTCGAGCACGGTTAATTACTGCCGGCTAAAATATTCAAAAATAAAATAACATAAAATAATTTTCTTTCTATTTAATACATTACTTCATTAGGTGCAACTGTGTTACTCATGTCCACAATTGTTATTCTAGTCAAACTTGAATATTTTTACAATCTAAAATCGACAAAAAAACTCTTTTGCCTTCTCAGATTGTTGATGACTATTGATATAATTATAGAAAAAGATAAATTGACTTAAACTTCAAAATGATATAGATTCCGGTCGTATGAAGTGAACGAAAGTTGGCGTCAGCCAAAATGGTGTCCATAATAAACATTTTACCATTTTTCTCATGTAAAAAGCTATTGATGAGTAGCAATATTAACTTTCAAAGGGCTATCCAGAGACACTCTTAATAACAGCTGTATAGAGCATCCTGAGAGAGAAATCTCTTGAGATACAACTTTGAGTTTAAGATGAAATACTCCTTAATAAATAGGTTATATTAAGAATAGATCATTCTAGAAGGATTTCTGCTCGTCTGCTATTCTTCTGAATTTTTAAATCATTGATACATTATAAAAAATGTGAAGAATAAGAGATTCGTAAACGATGTATTATACGTTGCACTTTCATAAATCCTTTTATATAACTATGTGAACGATCTAGAAGATCTCTTATGTCGTAAACGAGTATATCAAACCTATCTTATACCTAAAACAGGTTCACTTAGTAAAAAAAGACATATATACCCCTTTATTGAAACCTTTTTCTGCATACTAGTTTTAATATGTCGTTACTTTTTTCATATAATGAAGCAATACAAAGAAAAACAATGAATATTTCTGAGCCGATAGAAAACAAAGAAAAGTATTTTTTATTATCTTGTGTCTTTAGTCTATGCTGCTCATCTTAAAAAATCTTGATAGGAACGATGTGAATCATTGACTTTTTTCTGCTCTTTGCTGTCAGCTCGCGTTCTAGCTATTTGTTTTCTCTTTGTTTTACTGGATTATTTAGTTGGAAAAAGTCTAGTGAGCTGCTTTTTGTTGAGTATTAATCAGGGTTTTTTCGTTAAAGAACAGGAGTTGATTAGCAAACGTTTTTTTACAAAATTAGAAGAAAAAATAGGAAACTTTCTCTCGAAACCAGAAGAAAAATACGACAGTGTCACTTACCTTATTTGTGAAAAAGCAAAGCTTCTTCCCCTCAGATATTTATAATTTTGCTTTTTAGTAAACGAGCAATTAAAAGGTATGTCTGGGTGAACGAAACAAAGAAAAATAAAAAAAATAATTACACATAGTTCATTTTACTGGTGTTACAGTCTTCTCGACTGGTGTTCAGTGTCTAACTCTCTGTCTTTATTTATGAAAAGTTATCCGCTATATATAGGATGAGGGGCATTATTCATCTTTAGGAAAAATCCAACGGATGATCGTGGTTGAACGAGCGGGAAAATCCCATTAGATAGGATGCAGATGAAAAGATGACACATAGAGAACGAAAGGAAAAGATTAAACGCATATGATAGACAGGAATGGAAAAATTCAAGTATATGTGACATAAGAAGGAAGAGAGTAGAAAAGAAGGAAAATACCAAGTGACACATATGTGATAGACGTAGCGAACAAATATCTTACTTGTTCACTTACAAGCCCCCGCCGCGCTCAAGTTTTTTATTTTCTCTTTTTTTTACTGAATTATTTAGTTGGAAAAACCCCAATAAGTTGCTTCTTGTTGAGTATTTATAGATTCATTTTTTCACAATATATTGCGTCAAATTACAGTCCAGTTATTGACTCATGAAATCTTGTCTATGATCTTGATTGTTATGACTGTACACTATAGCATATTATATGAATAGTTATGCATTAGATTTTTTTAAAGATGATTCTCAAATATTATTAAACTTAGAAAATGAGTTAAATCCTCGTGATACATATAATTATCTATTAGATATTCATCTTGTAATTTCATTCATTAAAACATTCTTAGAAATTACTATAGAAAATGAAAAAGAACAGACGACGAGTAATGATTTGGAGTTTTTTTTACCGTTGTATTAATCTTTATCAAATTTACAAGGGATTTTTGCGAGAAACTTTTAAAGAAAATATCTTGGTAGAAATCGGGTGTGGGTGTGGGTGTCTCTTCTTTTCTCACACCCACACCCAGATCCACCCAGACTCATACTCACACCCTCAAGATATTCGCAAATTCCAATTATTTTTATTTTTTTCATCAAAAATTTAATTTATTTTGCAAATAATAGAAACATCATTTAATCAAAAATTCTACTTGATTTTTATTTACATAAATTTCATTTAATCAAAAGGAAAATATTTTAATTAAAAACATTTTTCAAATTTTAATATTCGATGATTCCCATTATCAACAACATAAAGATTCTCTTCATCATCAAATGATAAACCTTTGGGACCATTTAATTGATTTAATTCTTTTCCGTCATCATTCCCACCAACAACAACTTCACCTTCTTCTTTTCCTTCACACCAACGCACTACTCGATGATTAAAACAATCTGCCACATAGATTTGACCCAAATGATCAACAATTACTCCCTGAGGATGAAACAATTGGTTGAGACTATCTCCTGGACCATTTCCACCAGCAACAACAATTCCTTCTTTTGCATCTTTTCTCCATTTCATCACACGATGATTAAAAAAATCTGATACATAAAGAGAATCATCTTCGTCAACAAAGATAAAATTAGGTCCTTCGAGTTGATTGAGATGATTCCCATTTCCATTTCCGCCTGCGACAATTGTTCCTCTTTCATCTCCTTCTTTCCATCGTCTTACTTCATCTTTCTCAGCATCAGAAACATAAATAAATCCATTTTTATCCATTGACAGACCAACACAACGAATATCAGAAATGAGAATTTCTTGTTTTCTTTCGTTTTGGCGGAAACACCGGATTACTCGTCGATTCTCAAAATCAGAAATGATAAAAGAATCATTTTGTTTATCAACAAGAACATCTGTTGGAGACTTCAACTGATCATTTCCATTTCCCTGTCCATTTCCCCCAGCAATGATTTGTCCTTCGTTCGAATTATATTTCCATTCAACAATACGATGATTGAAACAATCAGCAATGAAAATGTTATTGTGATGATCAATAGAGATCCCATTAGGAAGATAGAGTTGATTTAATTCAGTTCCTTGTTCATTTCCTCCCACACAAATACTTCCATTTTGTTTCCATTTGATTTGTTCTAAAAAAATGAAAAAAAAGTTGAATTTTGTTGAAATGAAAGTATTGATTTTTGAGACAAATAATGACTGGTGTGGGTGTGAATTTGGGTAAGGATAAGTACTCTTTTGACTACATCCAGACCCATGTCCACTCTCAAGATATTATGTACCAACGAGATGAGTAGCTTTACAACACACTTCAGACAGAGAGACGTTGTTAAATTAGTTACTATTTGTGATGGTAGGTTCTATCTTTTTAGTTGAGCGAATAACTTACCTGTTATTTTAACGTCTGGTAAAAAAGCCTTAGCAATTTTGGAATTTCCTCTGCAACTAAATAAAGAAAAGATATAATTTGATTCTGAAGATATATGAATATTTTTCGAAAACTAACCATCGGATAAATTCTTCCTCTGTCACCATATCGTCTTTATTTTTACGACAGATTTTCATAATTTGTCCAGCAATGTGTTTTGCTTCATTTGTATTGACTGTTGATGGACCATTATTAAGTTCTGCTACAGCTTCAATAAACTTAATTATTTTTCTAGCACCAATTTCTCTGGAACAATCATAATCACAAACAGAAAATACCTAAATGCAAATATAATATTGATATTTATCCGAATAAAAAAGTTCTATCGCAAACCAGATGAAGTCGTTTTATTAAATCGCCTGGATGTGTAATAGCAATGGCAGTCATAAACTCTGGAAAGTTTACTGTGCCACTTTTATCCTTATCAATTACTTGAAATGCAAAATCACGAAAGTTTATCGGATCACCTCTAAAAGTGAAATATGAATGTTTTCAAATATTACTCTTCACTCACATCAACTGATAAACTTACTTTGGAAAAAGTTTCCCTAATTCGCAAACAAAATTTTCTTCATTCAGTTCACCATCGGAACTTAATATAAAAGGATTGTAGATAATGAAGAAAAATTGAAATTACTAGTGTACTTACTAATCATTCATAAATTGTTGATGCCAATCTTTAAGACGTTGTTCTGTCAACATGGAATTTTCGGTCAAAATTAGATCAATTTGTTTTCGCGAAAGTTTGCCTAAATGAATTTAAGTTATATTGGTGCTAATCTAACAACGAATATTTTAAACATTCGAATTTATTCACAAAAAAGTAATGAAATATATTTTGCTATTTGATAAATAATAAACTTACTCCGTGATTCCTTATAGAAATCTTTTGATTTTATTGTTGCTCTTGTTGCATAATAAATAACAGAATTAGTCGGCTTGTTTTCTAAACGTGAATGTAAATCATAATCAATAACCCAAAATTTGGCTTTATTATTTTGTGTGTCTTGTTCATTTTTCTTTAAATTAATAAAATATCTCATTTGTTTTAATGAATTTTCTTCATCTTCCTGTTGCCATTTTTCACATATATGTAATAAATAAACATCATTATCATAAAAATCTTGTATAAAATCTTCAATTGAGGTGATATTTGTAACTAATTCTGTTTTATCCGGGCTACTTCTTCTTAATGTTTTTATTTTCGTTTTTATATTTTCTTTTTCATAAAAAAATTTTTCAATTGATTCAGGTGAACATGGATGTTTACTAAAATTATCAATAAGTTCAATCATTTTTGATTCTTCAGCTGAATTACTACGAATAGCAACTAATAAACTTGATAAATCACGTTTTAATTTTAATTGTTCTTCATTAAAATTTGATAATTTTTTTTTGACTAAATCAAACCATTGACGAGGAAGAAATTCTTTCCATGGATTAATCTCATCTAAAAAATCATTCAATTTTCTTTGTTCATCATTCATTTGTTCAAAAATATTCTCAATTCGATTAACAATTTGTTCCGATACTTCTTTTACCATTCTAATAAAAAAGAAACAAGTTGAATACAACAATACATTTGAGAAAATTTGTTCGACTAACCTGGTAATTTTTCGTTCAAACTTAGTTATGTCTGAGATTTGTTTTAAAGAACACAGAATAAATGTGAGTTGTTGTCCTTTCCCATCATTCAATGATCTAATCATTGATGGTACTTTTTGGTAAACTTCCATGACTCCATCAATCGTACGTGGGCAATTTTCAATTAATACATCGCCAGAAAAGCTTATTCTTAATGATTCAAGATCCGCTTTTTGTTCCTTATTATATTTTAAATTTACATCTCCACTAATACCAAATGTAGGCTTTGCAAAGGTTGCTGTCAATGTACCTTCAATTCGTTTTACATCATCATGTTTGTCCACTATTCGTTCAAATGTTGCGGCTACATTAGCTCCCCATTTAATTCCAATAACGACATGTGTTGCATCCGGATTTTCAAATGCATGCGAAGAAAAATATTCATGTAAACCTTTTGTTGATACTTGTAGATCTTCTTGTTTTGTTTTTGCTTTATATATAAACGTAGCTCGAACAGTATGACTATTTGTTTTTGTTTGTTTTAAATATTTTGTTGATCCTTCGACTTTCATTAATCCTACCATTAAAGCTAATTTTAAATTAGCTTCAAGATTTAAATTATTGAATGTTTCTTTTTGTGAACTATGAAAATCAAGCCAATAGCTTACATTAGCACAATCACAACGTTTTATAAATGAGTCCGGTAATACGTTATTAAATAAATTTCCCATTACGAATTGATCTGTACGAATATCATACAGTGAACCTATGTTTCCAGAACGCCCAATTGCTTGCCGTTCAATTAAACCACTTGAAGTCATAAGAATTTTTTCACTTTAACATAAACTAAGAAAAATATTAAACAGTTTCAAATCATTTAAGGTGTGGGATGGGTAGGTGTTAGCGTCAGTGATGATACACGCTGATGCTTAACAAAAATTAGATGTTCCTTCTACTCTAACTGGTTCGGACATCTGTTTGTCTACAGCTCTGTATATATGCGAGCTAACAGTGGGTGTGCTGTGAACGCCTATCTTCTCTGAACTCACATTCTAGACCTACAACTTAAATGAGAAGAGAAAATTAAAAAGAATGTTTTTTTTCTCTTTTCGTCCGTTTTCTATTCTCTCAGTCTTCTCAATATCAATGCGTACGAAAATAAACGAAGTAATATGTTAACCAGATGTTAAAAATAAGTAGAGGGTGATGATCAGAACGAGAAAAGAATCAGTAATCGTTTTTTATTTGAAGTAGAAACAAATAAATTAGATATAAAGGTCACATATAATTATATTATCAAGTTTGATAGGAAGACTAAATGTTTGTTCATCAAAATTCGATTCTATTTTCAACTCGGATCATTTCAATTATTAAGAGTAAAAGGAGGAAATACACCTGCTCCCTGACTCATACTCTCGAAAAGACAAGAGGATGAAGCAAATCATACGTAGTGACTCAGGTTGATAGAAAAGCAGTTACTATTGTGCCTTTTTTATGTATGTGTCCTTAATGGTTTCTCTCGGCGAAATGTAGAAGATACCTGCTCCCTGGATTGTACGCAAGTCGAATGAGTGGCAAATAAAATGAATAATGTAAGTTGGAAAAAATTACTTGTTTACTTTCCAACTGATGATAAAATTAATCATTATCGTATGGATTTCTTCCTCCCTTGCACAAGATAAAAACAAATCTTTATATAGGAAGAAAAGGAAAGAAAAACATGTGCGGATCGAGAAAAAAATACTCTTCGTAGAACTCGAACCAGGGGTGTCATATTACCTGTTACTATCACTTCCACTTACCAAGGTAACAGTAAGTGTTTTCATAATTGAAAATATCATATTTAACAGTGATTAGTCACTGGTTTTACTATTAATTGTTGATTACGGAGTGATAATAATGATCACCCACCACTTACCTGGTAACAGTAACCACTTACTAGTAATAGTAAGGGGAATGTGGCACCCTTGACTCGAACCCACACCTTCCGCGATTCGTATTGCACCTATTACTTTCAAAGCGCAGGGAGTGTAGATTAGACATGCAGCAAATTTGAATTTCAGTTTGAATGAGGATCAAATCGTTTAAATTCCGGATGGCGTTCAATATTAAAACACGGAATTGGAGAACTATTTAATGAGCTGAGTTAGTATTGAATATTTCGGCACTTGTTCTGATATTTCTTCGACTATATGAATAATTATTGGATATATTATAAGGTTTAGTCAGATTTTCATTCGATTATTGTCGCATATTTGGTAACTTATTTTAAATACGCCTATTTTGTTACATATGAAATGATCATAATCATGTATGAAAGTCTTTCTTTCGTCTCGTATTTATTTCTCTTTATCCATTTAACTAAAAATAACTGCATTTGAGATCGAAGTTAATCGTGAACCAGGCCAACAGAATATAAACGCTTGGATCCGATGTACGCTGACCATAGATGCATTTTATAACGAATTCAATAGTAGGAAGACAAAAGAGAAATCTTTTTTAGAATTCGTGGAAACTATCTTGAGGATGAATGTCGGTAAAGAAAAGAAACTCACATTCACCCAAAACAATGAATTGAAAGAAGTGAAATCGCCAAGGAGAACACACCTGCTTCGAGGTCGTAGAATCTTTGGAATCATGTTGAATCAACCATTTTTTTGTTAATCTACACTTATCACAGATATATTGATTTTATTCCTATTCGGTTCATCTGATGAACAATATGAAATGTATTTTGAAAGAAATAAGAAATCTTTGGTATTTTTTATCAATAGTAAACGTAAATGATGTCTAAATGAGATCTATTATATTAGTAAAGAAATAATTTGTAATTGAATCAATTTGTTAAAATATATAAAATTAAACAAGTTGTAATGTTTTATTATTTGAAATGATTTGAATATTCAATGTCAAATTCTCAAATAAATAAAAGATGTTTAATCAATTGATATTATTTCATTTTGAATTGAGGGTGGATGTGGGTGTGAGCATGGATATAATATTTGTATCACATTAATATCCACACCCAGAATGAGAAATAAATCGCAATAAGATTACCTGTAAGAAAATATAGAAGAAGCAGAGAGTGGCATATGCTTATTAATCGGCATGCAGTAGAAAAAGGCATTATATAAGGCATGTACACATTACTATCAAATCAACGTTTAATATTCGTTAAGAAGAGCAAAATGTTGCAACAACAAATGATACAGATTTTGTTGCATACTGCTCTTTTTCATCATGAGCAAAGTAAATATGGTAAAAAGCGTGATTCTCAATGTTCTAGAAAGAATAGTATGGAAAAATTAGGGTGTTGGTGTGAATGAGATAAGGCCGAGGGCGTGGATGTGTTAGACCGAGAACACCTCTTACGCACCTCGCCCTCGCCCACCCTTTAGATCTTTTCCTATCTTCACTTTAAAAGTGTACTTCTCGAACAAATTTCTATATGAAAACATCGTAATAATAATATGCATGCCAGAATTAAAAACAAGTTCACCATCCATCATCATTTATTACCAAACAATCAAAAATATCATGTAGTCACGTAAACTTTTTTTTTGATTTATTAAAATAAAAAATAAGTTATATGAGTGTTCAAGAGAATGCTCATTCTATTCAAATTCAGTGTTGATCGTGTTGTTTCTCATATTTCAACAGTATTCTTCGATTCATTTCTGTGAGTATTTAGTTAAAATTCAATGCAATAATGTAATCATAAACGAAATGTAATTCGTGAACACATATTAAGGCTTTCCACATCAGCGCTACAAGATCCCAGTATATGAAATAAAATATCAATCAACTTTAATAAAGTTGTTTTGATAGTGAAGACACAACAGTTCATTTTCTACTGCTCAACATCATTTTTATCGGAACTTGCATTTTTAGTTAGATATCTGTGGAATATAGCATCGTACCATTCCTGTATATCGTCGAGCCATCCGAAGATTTTCTGTGACATGTCAGTGGAATGATATTGCTAGATTTGTCAAGTTTTTCACCTTCAGACAATATTCGCAGTCTTAAGGGTTTCATGATGTTTGGTCGATCGTTTTTAAGTGTACTAATCTGAATATATTGACAGTTTTCCAGATTCATATACATGTACATCTTGAGGGTATGGGTGTGAGTATAAGATAAATACAATAACCACACCCACGCTCACCCGCAGCCACGCTCAATAATACCCACACCCAACATGTATTTCACTGTTTGAGAATACCTGCTCTTGGTTAATCTTAAAAATATTTTTAGTTATTTCTTTATTTTGCTACCTATTCGTTGATAACGGCTTTGCATAATAAATTTTCATTTTTACAGTAAACTATTCTTGTGACTTTTGAAGTAATCAAAAACAAATATTACACTCTTCAAAAAGTTGATTCTTTGAAGAATGAATCTCAAGTCTTTATTTCATTGGCTTATTCAAAAAGTATTCGATTATAATCTCTTTATGCTAGAAGAAGATGAGTATGAAGACGATGATGAGCCACAAGATCCAGCAATTGTTCTTAAACACCAAAAATATAAAACTTGGCTATACGTTCTTCTACTCGTGGGTAAGTCATATACTCGTTTTTCGTTTGAGGGTGGGTGTGGATATCAGTTGGAGATCGCTCCCACATCCTCAAAATTTCTAACTACATCAAATATAAGTAGTTGCATAATTTTTCTTATTTATTTCAGTGTCTCTATATATTATTTTCTACGCTACTATGATGCAGATAGGATCTTCAACAGTTACTGTCTCTAATATTACACCTGTCAAATTCAATGAACTTTACTCTAAATATAACGAAACTCTTTCATGTCCATGTTCAACAACCAGTATATCTTATAAAAATTTTGTTTCCAATACAATCAAAATTCATCCTGTTTGTTCAAGTCGTTTCGTTAGTCAAGAATGGATTCATGCATTATATTTATCGAATGCAAGTCGATATGGAGTATCGGATTTTCGAACAACAGCTAGTTCTCAGGTAAGTTAATATTAGTTACTCAAAAACAATTATTGAGCTGATTGTCGCACATTTCTTCATAAGAGATTTAGTATTCTAGTTTCAGAATTGATTTATATTATATGAGGACAAACAAAAGAATTTACCTCATTCAAAAACAAGAAATACTGTATATTAAGAGGCTAAATACTGTGTCCAGAAAAGATGAATTTAGGCACACGCTCATCTCATTCTCACCCTTCCTTCATTCCTACACTCACTCTCAAGATTAATTTTGTTTTTATTTAGTTTGAAATTTTGTCCAGTTTTTGTTCATTGGCTCAAGACATAGTTAATCATACTGAAAATGATGTCAGTAGTAACGAATTTGTTACTATTTATCTTCTTCCTGATACACAAGTTGAACACGAAGTAAATGTCATCATTGAATCTTTTAAGAAAAGTGCATCTGCTTGAATGATTATGTTCTTCGACTATTTTCGATCAACTATTCGAGAAAACTATTTAATTTCAGCTCTTAATACAAATTTAATGGTTGAACTACGCTCCCATTTTAGCGTGAATCCGGTTCCATCGTTATATTCAACGAAGTACAGTTTTATAAATGGAAGCAAATTGTCCTGTAGCAGAGATAATCCAATTGATGCGGCTATTCTTAGTCCAGTACTATATGAGTCTGATTCTAGTTATCTCAATATTAACTTCAAAGATCTGTCAAATTCTACAGTTGTCAGTGGATTTTTCGCAGAATGCACTCCGCTTGAAGCTCTTCTTCGAAGTACACTCGATTGTTTGTATGAAATCGAATGTTTGAAATTATTATTCAATTATTTTCCATCTCTGAACGATGTATGTATGAGACTATCTTAATTTGCATATATATTCGTTTTATTTAGTCGCACATCAATTGGGCCAACTCTATTCTAACTTCAAAACAACAAAATCTTTCTTTTAATGATCATTTGAATAATCTCTTGATTGAAGAATGGTCAACAAAAATAAATTACCCAAAGTATTTTGATCAATGCCACCCTTCATTCTGCACATATACGACGACATATCGAGCTAAATTCATTTATGGAATCGCTCTTTTCATTAGTCTCTATGGTGGTCTCGTTATGATACTTCGTTTACTGGCATCGTTTATAGTGAATATCTTATCGAAAATGAGATATCGTTTAAGAAATACGAATGTGAATTTGGGTATGTTTTGAAATAAATAAAAATGTCTTATTGTAAATAAATTTTATATTTAATTCATAGCACGTCAAAACATGCGTTTGACTAGATTTACTCAATCGATGAAACGGTTAAACTTATTCAAGAAGGCCAATGATCGAACAGAAAACAGTATTAAACAACAAAAGATTACCACATATGTCTTTTTGATTTTACTAACTGGTATAGTTATATTTTTTACTGTACATAACTTTGTTTTTTGCCGAATACATACATAGGCTATTTCTCTTATCAATAGTTGAATATTTGATTTTCTCAATGAGATTACGAGATCTCAAATAGAAGAGATTAAATATCTTAGTCAAAATGTATGTTAGTAAACTTCTCAAATCCCTCATTTAATGTCTTTCATCAATAATAAATGATAAATTTCTATTGTTCAATGCTCTTCACGATCTTCCTACCGAGAAGATATCTATAATAACATATTCATTGCTTTATTTTTTTTTTCATTAGGCTCAATTATTATTCTTCTTCTCTTCACTACATTGAATACTCAAATAGTTACAAGGACTATTTCAAATCCGCCATTTAATACTTATAAAAACTTACAGATTTTATACGTCGCCACACTCACTTGTCCTTGTTCAACTCAAACAATCTCGTATCGTTCATTCGTTTCATTATCTTCAGCCTTTCATCAAGTATGTTCAAGTATTTTTATCAATGATAATTGGATTTCGTTATGGGATTCACACGTAATTCTGGAGCTTCATAATGATTGGCGATTGCAGGCTTCGTCACAGTTTCAATTGTTGTCCAATCTTTGCCAACTAGCTAATAAAACGATTCATGATGCTATTGACCGTTTTTTGACGGAGTTCTTTATCGCTTCAACTGTGTTCGATCAAAATGATTTCAATAATCAACTAAATGTAACACTTGAGCAGTTGTATCAATCGACAATTTTTTACTTTACTCTTCAGAACGACATTGTGCGTCTTTTTACACAGATCGATCAGCCTTATATGAGACCAACTGTGCATCATGAGCTTGTCTATGTTTATAATTTAATCATGAACGACATAGGAAATGAAAAGAGCAATCAACATTCAGTACCGGTATGTTAATATTCAAAATAATAAAATGTTCTATTGCCGTTTATGAATGATAGTATATCATCGAACATAATAACAGAAGCAAGCAAAATTGAGCACAGTTAAAACATGAGGGTGTAGGTGGGTGTGGGTGGATCTTACTACGGTAACAAAGACTTAAACCGACACCCACACCCACTCTTGACATTTGTAGCGTACCTATAATATCTACCAAAATGGACATAGTTTCTAGCAGGCCGCTGTTCTAGAATATATTCATCTATACATTGTATATAATCGTTAATATACTTTTCAGAATTTTTTTAAACGAAAAATGTTCTTATGGATTTTTTTCTTGGAAAGCTTTTCATTATTAAAATAGAAGAATATTAATCACTCAATATTGATTGCTAATATAACATGAATTTTTTTTTATTTTTCTAGTTATCATTTATTTTGCATGAAATCAAACAAATAAATTCAACATCGATCAGCTGTATCTGTGCCACTAATCCTGATTGTCAAACTGAAGCCGTCATTTACGGCAATAACCCTAGTGTTATTTCTTATGATGACACTAATGTTATTTATAAAATACCAGGTTTTATCAGAGGCTGTCTTAATAGTGACTTACTTCTACAATCGACTCTGCAATGTCTATATCCAGAATTAAATTCAGATTGTTTTGCAAGACTACTGATTTATACATCATTGTTCAACCCGACATTTGAATCAAATAGATCCGCGCTTGATCTACATGCTCTTGTTTATGATCCAACACGGAATCGTTTTCCTCCAAATACTTTAATATCAATTATCTTTAAAGAAATGATGCTGGAACAATGGAATTCATCTTGGTCGTATGAACGGTTTTACGAATCATGTGCACCAAAGTATTGTACTTATCATCAGAAAATTCGTTCAAAGACTATTGTGGATATACTTATAACGTTGTTGTCCACGATCGGTGGTCTTGCTGTTTCTCTACGTCTTATCACTCCTCATTTTGTCAAATTTATTTCCAAATTATGGGCAATGATACGTAAAAGAAAACAAAAACAACAAGAACAACAAGAACACTAAGGTAATCATTGATTAGATATCTATAAAAAAAAAAATACGGAGTAAATATATTTATAAAGCAACGATTTATGTTTTATGTGATATAGTTTGTGTCAAATGAGGAGAAAAGTAAGAAGAGATATATCTTGAGATTGTTAGGAAATCGAAAAGAATTTAAATTTGTTTCAGCCATTTGTTTCGGTTGAGAAATAGTAAAGTGTATACTTTGTTTTTGTATGTATAGTTCATCGAAATTGGTGCGAACGATTCAGAATGATCTTGCAAAGCCTGATCAAACTTTTGCGTACCACTTTTATGGGCCTGAACATATTCTCATTGCGTGATATGGGTAGTAGCATGGATGTGATAACAGCTAAACGCCTTGGCCAATGGGCGACCCGTCTGTACATTGCTTTACTTATTAGTGGTTTTAGTATTCTCACCATCTATACTATAGTTCAACCACATGTAGTGACAAAAACTTTTGATACATCATCTTTTAGTATTTACAATGATTTACAACAGAAATATGGAGATAAATTAAAATGTCCATGTTCAGTGATTGCATCGATTTATGATCAATTTGTCAAAATTGAACCAATATTTCATGAGGTAAGATAAGATTATACTAATCTGCTAAATATAAATGATAATCGATATAGTGGCGGTTTTTCTCTTCGTCTCTATTGTTTATTTTGTGAGAATTTTGTTGTGGACGCTTTATATGAAAGTTCAAAATAGAGTTTTTCTCTTTTGTTATTGATAGATTTGTTCAAGCCCATTTGCAACAAAGCAATACCGAAATGATCTTATAGCTGGTCTTATTTCTAACTTGTCGATTTATGTAACAAGAGACTATCGTCGTTTTCTTTCTGCTCATTTACAAGCTCTTCAAGGATTATGTCAACTCTCTAATACAGCAGTATACGATTCTATTAACCAGTTTCGTACTTCACTGTTTGTTACTTCTCAACTTCTATCTGAAAAAAAATTTGGTGATCAACTTAATTCGTTAATCGAACAAACTAAATCAAATGCTCCTACTACATTCCGTCGATATCTCTTCTTAATTCGAAATATCAATCATGGAAATGCTTACATGTCAATATATGGAACAAATTTCGAATATATTGGTGATCCGAATGCATCTAAATATACATATGCATCTACTCGAGCTATAATATATGATGGATGTTCTTGTGGAATGTATCTAAATTGTACAAGTCAAGCAAATTTTATCGAATCAAATTCATCTAAACTGTTTCCAGTCAACGGCCTGTCCGCAGGTAACGCACTCACGTTTTTGACAACTTGTGGCTTAATTTTCTCCATAATAGTTAAGCGCTGACGCTTGAAAACTTGATAACATATGTAGGTCACAGAGTACTTGAAGTTGTGTGAGACTCAGAGAAATAGGCTTTATTGTTTATTTTTTATAATAAAAATACACGTCGAAAACGCACTCACAAAAAAGGCCCTTGTTGATGTGGGTATCAAGAGAAAATCTTAAATTCTTGCGAACGTTAACATCAAGAACATACCGAACCCAGTGTAGTTTACAGAGGTTAGTTGAAGCTCTTCATTGGAAAAAAAAAGTTCTAATACTTGTTGTGTTTCCCAGAAATTATAGATGATATATCATGGTAACGCACTCACAATTTTGGTAACGCACTCATACTTTATTCTAACTTTTTTTTTGCTCTGTATCTATGAACTTTTTTTTATATAGACAATATAGAATATCATTTCTTTTTTTTCTTTATTATCAAAATCTTCGAGTTTAGTCATATAATAAAGGACAAATAAGTAACAAGAGTGGAACAAAAAAAGTATAAAATATAGTATAATATAAATTTCACAAAAAATACATAATACAACCAAACAGTTTACTACATGTTTTTTTCTTCATGAGACTAAAAGAAAACTGTCCATTTAGCAGTCGAATAATCATATAATCGACATTCAATTACATCTGTTCGTATAACATGAACACTATGTAATTTTTGAGTATCTTTAACAGCAACAGTATTTTGAAACAAATATTCTAATTGTGTTTTCGATAAATCAATATGTTGTTGAGTAATTTCATCGAGAATGATAACTCTCGTTTTTGTCTTTGCAATATTTATGAAATCTGATGCATTTTCACATCTCACTTTATTTGTTAAGACTTGTAACCAGACAATTCTCTTAACTGTACCGCCTAAACCATCGACCACACCCTTCCCATGACTTGTGGCAAAGAAATGCCACGAAAAATTTAAATTATAATAATTTGACATTTGTGTCAAATTCCTGAATAAAAATCGCTGTTTGAATTGACTGCCCGCGCCGTCACTAAAGAATGAAATTTCCTCTAGCATTGGCAATTCTTGTTTCAATTTTTCGACAATGTACTTGATACAGCAACTAACAAAAAACTTATCATGGTTAATATTATCAGAAGCCAATGCAAATGAAAAGTTATTTGATCCACACCAAGCATAAGCCGTGAATATGGAAATAGATTTAGAACTCCAGTGAGCAGATTGAATTTCATCTTGTTCCTTTATACTGTAGTTTTCACTAAAATCTACTTGCACTACAATCTTTGTATCATCAGATGTTGATTTTGATTCTTCAAAATAAGCACTTTGCTGGCGTTTTATAAAAACATGTAATAAAAATGATTCCACTTGTGAAAATAATAATTTAACACATTGTTCAACTGTTCCGCTTTGCTCCTCTTTTTTGGCATAACCATTAATATGTTTCCATTGATACCATGTGATATGAACAGTTGGATCAACAATATTATTAGTGATATGTAAATTAAAATAATTTTTACAAGAAGAACATTTTGATGCCATACATTCATAACATGAATCATCACAAACAAGTGCCGATGTAAATGAACGTAGATCTGAGCATGAAGATCCATTTATATGTTTAGATAAACTACTAAGAAGTAAACTAATATTTTCATGATATACACACACGCATATACGATGTGCCATTGAAGATTTTACTACAACATGTTGAGGTCGCATTTCAGCAAAAGTAGTTCGAGCAATAGAAATACCTTAAAAATAATTAAAATATTATTAAAATATGCATAAGAACATTTTACCAGGATTTTCAGCAAGAAACAATTCAAATGCTTCTCGAATATTATACAACAAAATTCGTTTTTGATAAACACTTTTATTTCCGTTTTCTTTGATAACAATTGTATCACGTTTGCCTGGCATCTGATATGATACGTCATCACGACAATAAAATGCAGTAATATTATCTTGAGTTTCTGTTGAAATTTTTCTTGTAATACGTTGATGAGTATGACGAGGCAAAATACCAATTGTTTGAGCAAGTGAACGGATTACCAATTTCTTTTTACCAATGTCTCGTGGAAGAACTTTTGTTACTTTTTTTAGTGCTTTACCAAGTGATTGTTTTGATGAAAAAGAATTTCTAAACAGAAATAGATTTTTATAAAATATGACTAGTAGAAAATAGGTCATACTCCGACTCGAGTTTCTTTTGATCACGATATTTTTTTTGTGTCAGGGAATGTTTTTTATTGTATTTCACTTTTTCTTCATTAGTCAAAGCATGACGAAATTTTTTCATACGTGTAGCATTTTGCTCCTTCATTGTTTTATACAATCCCTTTGCCTTCAAATTTTCACGATAACGCTTTTGTTTTTCAGCAGATGTTAAAGCCATTATATTGTAAATAATATACCAAATATGAAAAAATACTTTAAACAATAAATAATGATTTAATTTCTTATAAAATCTAAAATTCAATAATATGAAAATATGATGATCGCGTGAGTGCGTTACCATTTTCTCCCCACCTAGAAGAGATAAGCTATAGCAAATAGGGTCTTTAGATAGCCCATTGAAAGTTAACAACATTGTATAAGTTTCAATTAAAATACTCGAGCTGTTCGTGTGCTATAAAAACAACAAGCATGTTTTGGTAACACACTCACTCTTAGAATTTATTGAACTCGTAAAGCTCCATATTTTCTACCATCAATACTGCAGTGGATATTATTCATAACAAGTAGTGACCCAAACCTTAAAGATCGAAAACACATAGTACACTTTAATCTATAGCTTTTCTCAAGTTAATTTTTTAGATTTTTTTGCAATGAGATAAATATGACGATATTTATATCAGAAAGGTGTCACTAATGTCCGGCCATTTTTTTTTTGATTTTTGGTACTTGAAAAGGAAATGAAATACATTTTCATATACACAAAAGTGTGCTCTACAAAATGGCATAAACCATTTTTTAAAATTATCGACTTCTACTTTAATCACCTAGGGTGACCGTTACGCGGACAAGCCGTCAAAGGCTTGAAAATAGGTTGTACTCCAAGCGAATCATTTCGTGCTTCGACTCTTGAATGTTTTTATGATCGTTCATGTATTGATCTTATTCATCAATATACTAATTATACGAGATCTCATAATCCTGTCTTGAACATGACGAGTCGTTTCTCAATAAACACTACAACAGCTGAGCTTATCGATAATCTATTCATAGAAAGATGGGCGACAAAGATGAATTATTCATCTTATTTTCATGAATGTTCTCCATTGTATTGTTCATATACTTATATTCAAAAAAAAGCAGCTCTATCTATACAATAACTGTCTTACTTGGTCTTCAAGGTGGTTTATCAATTGTTCTTAAATGGATGTGTCCTAAAATAGTTCGAATCGCATCTAAAGTGAATGATTATCGAAAAAAACGAATGAATACGATTTATCCTGTCAATTCTCTTGAAATTACACCGAATGTTACTCTTAGCACAACCATACATAATCCTGCATGTAATTTAGAATCAAGATCAACACCTATAACATCTCGGTATGTTTTTCTTTCTGTTGTGTTCATTCAAATTGTAATCTGAAATATCTCGTTATTAGAACAATTGCTACTACATCAATTCAATGTTCTTGGAAGGTCCTCTTCAGATGTCTACTATTGATGTCGATCATAGCAGTTCTAACTATTTTTTCATTTTATGTCGCACGAGAAGGTAAGAATGGGATTCCCTCACCAAGGGTGGATCAGAGTGTGGATGTGATTTATCAAAGAAAAATCAACCACAACCTCAAGATATAAACTGTACTTTTATATGTCATTTTCCGTTGAATTTTCTTCATATTTCACCAATTAAAGTTTTTAAAAGAATACTTATGAAATATGTTTTTACTAGTTCCGTCGACCAGTACGACAAATGATACTACTAATTCGAACTCAACAATAAACACAACAACATCAACATTAACAAGCACAACAGGTCAGTGAATTAAAGTAGAAAATTGACGGACTTCAGTTCTTATAGTTTGATTATACAAGAAAAGAAGTTATTGTTCCAAAACTCAGTGGGTATCTTTTAGCTATAGAGTCACCTAGAATCACTCGAATTTTCTAACTAGTGTGGACAACACTATATGTTTTGTCTCTATAATGAGTAAACGAAACTGTTTCTTAAATCTGTTGACGAATTAAATTTTAACAAGGATTTTCACCTCGATTAGAAAAACAAATGATCGTATTTTTTCCGGCTGATCATACAGTTTGGAGAAATTCTCTTCTATATTTTGACTTGAAAATGTAATAGCTGTTTTAATATTAGCTTACATAAATCTATTTCCAGATACTTTTAATCTAAATATACGGACGAGTAATTCATCATTTTCTTTTCATTAGTGCCATGTTCCAAGTTAAATTTTCAACTAACATCAATAAATATATCTGATGTTCCACTTTATGTACGATCATTTGCTGTTGCTGACTTCAACAATGATAGTCGACCTGATATTGTGGTTTTTTGTAACTATGACGAAAGTGTGATAATACTGCGTGGAAATGAGAACGTAACTTTTACAGCAGAAAAAATTTTTCCAAAAAAACGTTTTGGCTATGTGAACATTATGAAAGTTGGTGATTTCAATAATGATAATCGAGCCGATCTCGTATTTACCTATGGAGGTTTAGACTATGTAAACATTCTTTTTGGAAATGGGAACGGAACGTTTAAAGTACTGGATAAAAAATTAGAGACAAGGGAATGCATTCCCGACGACATCATTGTAGCCGACTTCAACCATGACAACAATTCAGATATTGCTGTCATTAATACTGAGAGTTCTAATGTTTGCATGTTTCTCGGAAATGCCAACGACACTTTGTCATCGTATCTGATATTTTCCACTGGACAGTATAGTAAACCTGAGTCAGTAACTGTCAGTGACTTTAATAGTGATGGACACGTAGATATTGCTGTCGCTAATAGTAGAGCGCTGAATGTTGGCATATTTCTTGGATGCGGCAATGGAACTTTTGAAATACAAAAGCGATCTTTTACTTTCATGGGTTTTTATCCAAACCATATTGTTAGCGGTGATTTTGACGGTGATACTCAACAAGACGTCGTTATCGCTCAGGACTTCACACGTCTAGTCGCTGTATTGTCTAAATATAGAAATGGATTTTTCACCGTCAAAGAGAAATTTATTATAAAATCTGACAACATAAAACGTATGGTTGTAGGTGATTTTAACTGTGATGATCATTTAGACATTGCTGTCATGGGTGTGTCATATGGTACAGATATGCTTGTTGGATATGGAGACGGTCATTTTGAGACGCAAAGCAATTTCTCGGATAAACTGATCAGTTATGGATTTAATACTGGTGTTTATGATTTTAATGATGATACTTATCAAGACATAATCATTGCAAATCCTGAGTCTAGTTCTATAGATATTGTTTTAAACATGTGCGAATGTTGTGCACGTAGAATTCCTAAAAGAAAAATGTCTAACCTCTCATAATTTTTATCTTATCTCAAATTATTGTGCTTAGTAAATTTTACCATTTGTATTTTCATAAATATTGTAGAGAAAAATCAGCAGATTGAAGAAGCTTGTAATTTGCGAAGTTCTCTTGAATATTTCTATGTTTTTATTTTGTTGTTTGCTTCTTTAGTATGCCTCATCTGTTATTCTATTACTTACTGATCAATATTTCAAATTACATTGTAATTATTAAATTTACTTTTAACTCTGTGAATCTAAATATTTATATAAATTTGCTATAATTATGATTTCTTCAGATACTTTCTAGTAAAGTGTGGATATTCATGCGGATATGAATTTTAGTATTGTATCCATTCAACACCCACACCCTCGTTTTACTCATTACAAATCTCATAGTCATCGAGTATCAGACAATTCGTTTTCATCATATTTGTTCATTGAAACTTTACTAATTGCTCCCTCATGGAACATTTCGAACAGAACCAAAATATTTTTATAAAATCATTTGAATTATTTTCTATTGTTAAATATTGAATTTCAATTGAATATTGATTCATTTAATTTTATTGTTATCTTTAAATAATCGTTTAATTGTGATTTTTTTATAATAAATTTTAAATATTTTTTTTATTTTCTTCCCTTTACCAATATAATAGAAAAACAACATCTTGAAGGTGGATGTGGGTATGGGTGAGATAACTAAGATATACCCACACTCACATCCTTAAAGTTTTAATGTATACTTATTGTTCTAAGTCAAATAATAAAATATATCGTACAAAGTCCAAAGATAATAATTGTTGTGTGGAATCAAATTCAAGGTTTATTCTCTTATCAATTAATATATATTGAAATAATAAAATAAAATGAAATGAAATACATCTATGTATGATAAGATAAGAATGAAAACTATTAAAACAAAATCATATATACCTTTTTCGATTCTTGATTTCTCATAGAACCAATAAATAATTTCGTGAATCAGATATGAATTGCTATCACTTCGATAACTTCATCATTGATCTTCCTTGTTTAGATTAGTTTAAAAAGTTTTATTAGTTAATATCATACTTATGTATATATTTAGAGTGAATTTTGATCAGTTAAAACAATTGTTGTGTTCTAAAAAATATATATATTTGATTTGTTTATCTTTTTAGATAAATAATGTATAAAACAATTGGAATATTATTATTAATTGTTTTAATTAAAGATAGCTATTGTTTGGGAACAAATCGTACTTATCTTATAAAAAAAGATCTTATGAGTGATATGATTAAAACTGGAGAATTTACAGTTTATGATAACCAAGGTAAAATTACTTTATTTCGAATGGAATCAAAATTCGCTGTACTACATAATATTAGAATATTTAAAGGTTTAAACAAAAAACAAAACCCTATAGCTTTATTAAAAGCTAAATTAAGTTTTGTTCTATACAAAGGAACAATTGCGATTTTTAATAAAAATTCTAATGAATGGATAAATGGAACAATTGAACAAAATTTTAAAATTGTTGGAAATAAATTTACCATTAAGTACAATAATACTGAAATTTCAATGGAAGGAAAAACTGCATCATTAGATACAACATTTATTGATCAATCGAATAAACAAGTTTTAGCTAAATTTCATAAAAGAGTTTCTTCATTATTTTGGAGAAATAAATATGATCTGCAAGTTTTATCCGACAAACTTCCCGATCAAGTTTATTTCTTAGGTATTGCTGCAAGAGATATTAATAATAACAGAATTCAGACTGGTTAATTTTATTTGTGTTGAACATTAGATTTTAACACAAATTTCACTTATTTTTTTTTATTAATCAAAAAAATTTCTTAATCATTTTAAAATAAAAATCTTAATATTTTCTTATGTATTTTTCGACTTCAGGCATATTCACAGTTTAGAAATCAAGTTAATATATTTATTGGTTTTTATTTATGTTGATAAACCGTCATTGAATTTAAGTGAGACATCTCTCAACAAAAAGAAACAGTAGTTATAAAGAGAACTGCAAAACGATTCTGTTGTTATATTTATTATTCAAATGACTGGATAAAGAAAAACATTCATTTTTCTAAGTACCGGATGTGGGTATGAGTATTATTTCTATCTCACATTCACATCCACACCCACACTCTCAAAATTTTTGTATCAAGCTTTACAAATATGGATGAAAGATAAAAAACATTCTGTTTGAATTGTTATCCACTTTCTTGTAGAGAAGAGTCATGCAAACATAAATTGTCTGCTTGCTTGCTTGTGGGTTCGCTCTTCGCTGATTGATCTAAACACTAGGTAAAGATATAAAAGGAATTTTCTTTTTATAAGGGTTGACCGAAGACTAATCGGTGTCGAAGAACTCGAATCTGTTGTTATTAGTTTTTCAAAATTTTTAAAGGATCATATTTTTACACAAAGAAGTACTTTTTTTACAAAAACCTTTTTTCATGAGGGTTATCGAGGTCGAGTATCTCAAATCTGATGCCGGTTTTTTGAAGTTGTTTGATTAAATAGTTTGTTGGTAGTGAAGACATATCGTTTCTACGAGAAAGAGCTGAGCGAGTCTTCAGATGAGCGTTACTTGTTTTTTTTATGCTTAGAAATACAACAGATAGTTTACTGAAAACTCCACAACATTTATCACGATTAGAACTAGAAGGCGAGATTATACGTACGATAGAAAATATCATAGCACTAAAAAATGATGATGATACTTATGTTTTGCATAATTCTGTTGCTTATCGTTATTTGGATCTGCTTTTTCTAAAGTAAATATAAAAATCCTTGTTCACTTTAGTTTATTCTATTTTAATTGTAAATTTAGGACGAATTGCCCTAATCAAAGCATTTGTAATTATATCGGTGTGATGGAAAAAGACCGAAAGGAAAAACGTCGAAAAGAAAAAATTAATTAATCGTTATTGATCGGTATAATAAGATGATTGAAAGATACTTAGGATCAAACACATTCGAAACGATAAAACAGAATTAAGCAACGCGATTGGTTAATTCCCATTTAAATCATCTTTTTGAGGCGAATTAGTGGTTAATTCTGTGTTATCTTTTCTGATGTGTTTGATTCCCTAATCTGATTTGCTCGGATCATCAAATGTATTTTTTCGTTCAACTGATGCAGTCATGTAAATCCATGCACTGTTAACAAATGTCCATAATCATTGATTGTGAATCAGTGATTGATTTAGTTTTCGTTGATTTTTCTTCAGTAGCGATATCGTATTAATAAGATTTCGATTAAAAGTCACCAATGATTAAGGACTTAATGATAGAATTTCTGTTATGTCAAATATGGCAACTTTGTTTTCTAATACCATTTCAATTTTTAAGTCTTAAAAAACAAAAAAGATGACGCAGCGTCGATTATAAACATTTATGAGCATTTGTAATCTAATATCTGTTTAAATACTCTAGAATTTGCACGAAATACATTTGTTCAATTATTAAAATCTGATATACATTCACAGCGATTGTTTCTTATTCATATTTTAATTGATGAATACTTTGCCTATTTTCATATTTTATTCAATATTTCTTCATTCGCTCTTTCATTTCTACATTTTGCTTTTCGATATTTTTCTCCGTCATTTCCCGTTTCAACATTTTTTCTTTCGATCTTTTCCCAGCCATTCAATATATCGACCACAACGCGAATATCTATAACAAAGGTATTGACATGAAATATGTTATTCAGTCATTTTTTGGACTATGCCATTTCAAGGAAGGTAAGAATATTGTTTTTTTCAATTTCTGAGTGAAAGTGTGTTTTAGATAAGTGAAATAATGTATTTGCACGCTATTCTAAACACGATGTTGTACATAGAACTTTGGGATTAAATCTATTTTACACTTATCATTTTAATTATCTTTGGAATTAGATATGCGTCGTGCCTTACGTCATTCCCGTTTAGTTGGAATAGGAAAGATTGGTCTCGACTTAGAAATGTACGTATTCTTTTCAAATTAATTTATTACATATTTTTTTCTGTTGTTATTAGTCAACATCAACCAGATGATGATATTCAAATACAAACCTTCGGTACACAACTTCGTATAGCAAAGGAATATATTGAACAGGTTTATACAAAAAACTAATTCATGAGACGTTGGACACGTAATGTTTCATAACTTTGACAAACGCTAAATTTCTTTTCACAAATATATAAATAAAAGGTCTAATTTAGTCTTCATATAAATAGGAATTGAATAATGATCATCCCATGCATGAAGGAGATGAGTTGTCGACGCTGTTATCAGAAACGAATAATATATATTATGGATGTTCGCTTCAAATATTTTCCAACAAACAAATGCAACCGAATATTGAAAAGATTTCGATCAGTAGTATATTACCATAAAAGAAGTAAATATATATTGAAATTTTGAAACCATCTATATTTTATAATATTCAACATTTTCTTTCTAAGTATCCACATGTATATGTGACGCATCCATTGTTTGTTATTCAAGTATATAAAAATATTGCACATCAATTTAAATTAAATAATCGAAAAACAGTCGTCTAAGCCGTGCAAGATGTAAAAACTTTCTATAGACTCAATTGAATAATTAAATTTGTTGACTTTTTCCTGTTTTTTTTGTCTTTTGTTACGTTGCCTTTTTTTCAAAAAAAATCTTTTCTTTGTTGTGTGTATTTTTATGAATACTTTGAACTACGAATAAATATTGTAAAATTAAACGAAAGAAAAATATAACAATATTTTATTATTGAATTAGAAAATTTATTTACGAAGACATACAACACGAGTAACTGTCTAGTTCAACTTCAAATATAAATCACACATAGATACACATACCTACGGTAGTCTACGAAATTAGAAATAGTTATTCTCTAGTTATATATATTTTTTTTAATAAAAATAAAATGATCTACAAGCAAATTCATAAATTTAAAAACAAAATATTAGAATGAATTCTTTGTCGAATCTGTAAAGACAAAGTAGATGTCGTGAATCATATATTGTTGAAAGAAACTGCTTATTATACGTTTACTAAGAGGTAAATATTCCTTATATAATCACAAATATGTTGCTATGACGAAAATGTTCCGGTTACTGGTAGTATTAATCTACTAGAGCAGTATTCTTTTTTAAAATACATTAGAAGTAGACACACTAGTGAGTAATATTATCACCTACAAAATTAAAATAGATAACTTAATATTACTAAGAAAATCATTTTAAAGTTATTTATTAGTCTTTATGAATAATATCATATAAGAACACATGTAACAATTTATTTTTCACTATTCATTGAAGTAATTATTTGATAATAATTTCTTCCAGTTTATATTCAATAAGACAAAATTATTAGTACAACAATGTGCTTTATTGGAAATATTAATCCTCTTAGATTTTGTTTGAATTAATAGTTTTACTAATCATATAAGATTTCATATAGATTTGAATGTTTTCATTACAAGAAACTGTTAACTTTGCCGTTGATTTCAGTTTAAAAGAGAGTTTATAAAAATCTCTTTCTTTTGAATATACAATATATTTTATTAATAAAAATAGATATGATAGTAATAAATAAATATAATAATAGAAATATTATTAGAGCTTTAAATTATTAAAATAGATTTCAAAATTCATTTAAATAATTATCCATACATAAATTTGTCTTAAAATAATATATATATTTAAGATAATTTTATGAGAATTCTTTTTATACAAAAAAACATTAACTAATATAAATTGAAACTATTGAAATATATATAAATTAATATTCATTATGATTATTATTAATAGTTATATAATATAAGAAAATATTCTTTTGAAAAATTCTAAAATAATCAGTCACTTGCAGTATTTTTATCTGAAATGAATAATAGAATGTGCAGCGTAGACGGCGATTATAAATATTTGTTGATTTTCTTTTATTCGGTTCTGCTCGCTTTCAATCATGCTTCATTAGTTTTATATTCTTTTTCGTATCATTTTTATCACAGTTTGCGCACTGCAATTATATTACATCAATAATGCACATGGTTTTGCGAAAGTAAATACATCACAAAATGTTAAATATATGTATCGATTTTTAAATTAAACCAAAAAGAAACGTCGATTTCTACATCGGCAAGATACTGAAAAAGTTAAATGATTCTAGACTAATGATCAACTTCTGTTTTTTTATTGAAGATGATTTCAATCGTAACATCATCGTATGATATTTTTTTCTGAAAATATACTGCGTTTATAGTGAGAATTTATTAGTATTAAGCTGACATATAAGTATTCGTTATTTTATGTATTTGTTTGTATGCTATACACGATGAATTCTCAATCTTGCCTTAATATTAAAAATACAAATACGAGAAAAAGATACAAATAAGATGCAGTGGGTATTTTTGCAAAATATCTTGATAAAAAATTTCCTTTTAAATGTGTCTCCAGTAGTAATTGAAATCCTCTCGATTTAGATAAAGAAAATCGTATATGATTTGTCATTTTTCTAATCAACTTAAGAAATTGAAAGAGCTCAGATCCAATTAATTTACAAACGATAGTAAACTCATATGTTCGAGAGGTGATATATAAAAAATAGACGTGGTAGAAGAAATTTTCAACTGTTGATAGGTTCGCTTCTCAAAGTAGACAGAACGAGAAAACTGCATTCTGACGTTAGAAGATACAATTTTTAGTACAATTTTAGTTGTATTCTGCTTTAAATCAGCATGGTTTGTCTATTTGTAACATGAAAATTATTATGTACTACAAAAACACTATGTTTAGAATGATGTATAATGAAATCAAAATTTTAATCGGCTAAACAGGACTTCCAGATCAATTACAATTAATTTATAATCAGTCATAATCAAAACTATCGATTTAATTATTATGAAACAAAATCAGAATTATAAATGATTAGAACTACAAATTGGTAATTTCAATCATCTATAATCCTACTTCGGTTGCATGTTCAAGTCAAAAAGTATGTTGAGAAAATAATCCGTTCCGGCGATTCCATGACACCAGTATTCTAGCCAGATATTTTTCAAATTTCTCCATGGCTACCACTCGATCTAGGTAATAGTTGGCTTTATAATTTGCTTTAATTTCTAGAGGATTTCACAATTTTGATCGATTTCAACCGAGCAAACTTTTTATTGGGCAGTATAAAAGTCTAATAAATCTTGTATAGTCAACATTTAATTTTAGTTCAAGATCATCTATTCAGTTTTATCCAGACTTTAATTATTTAGGATATGATGTCTTAAGCGAATAATAAAATCATGTTAATATTCTTTCGAAAATAGGTAATTCTTAACTTATATACTATCGCCTAAAATTCAACAAACAGCTCATCTGACATAGTACTAAACCAAAACAAAAGTCTGATCAATAGATTTATATCTTATTTAAAATAAATTTCAAATCCAGACATTATAAATCGTAAAAATGTTACTTAAGACAACTGTTGCTTTCTAATTATATTAAAATAAACTATAAAATGTTTCGCCTATATATATCGGAAAATAGCCATTTTGAGGAGTTTTATAATCGTAACATACGATAGTTGCTCAAAAAAGTAAAAATAAACATCGTCCAATTACAAGTTGCCACATCATATTATGTTTGTCTATTTCATTAATGTAAGAGAACCGATCGATTACTCATCTTTCTATTAACTATCTCCACTAAATATAAGCAATATACGTTACATAGACGAGCGAAAAGGAAAAATATGGATTATTGCTTCTATTCTATTGCTTGCTTGCTTGCTTTTTAATGAGGAAAAGAAGAAAAAGACAAAATGAAAAATAAACATCGTCTATATCATTAATGTAAGAGAACTGATCAATTACTCACATTTCGATTATCTACCTACAGTGAATACAAGCGATATGCTTCATATACACGAAAGAAAACGAAAAATACGCATTATCGTTTCTATTTCGTTGCTTGCTTGTTTTTTTAATGAGAAAAAAAAAGAAAAAGACAAAATGAAAAATAAACATCGTCCAAATATAAGCCCACACATCATATTATCTTCGTCTATTATATTAATGAAAGAGAACTGATCAATTACTCATATTTTGCTTATCTACCTACACTGAATATAATCAATAAGCCTTACACACATTAATTAAAAACGAGAGTTTATGTTTTCGCTTATGACTAGTTCTTGTTTTTTTCATGACATAAAACAAAAATGGATAAAATAAAAGTGCATTTCATGCCTCAATAAATCGTATGTACAAAAAATATTAAAGCGTCTGCTCTTCACATATTCGTTTAGTTATTTATTTTCGTTTATATACACAACACGTATATTTGATTATTCCTCTTCAATTTCTATCCCGTTTGGATATTATTTCACGGTAATTATTTTCATACTTTTTGTATTTAGTTTATACCAGTCACATAATATCATTCATATTGAGAATTGTTGCTCTATTTATAAGTACTACAATTATATAAACAGTTATTGAGATTTTTCTAAATGATCAGATTTATCTGATGACTCGCCCGCCACTTTATAATAGGATTGAGCCTAATACGGTATTAAGTAAGACTCAGTACCCTGTATAACTGGGTTTTTAAGAAAGTTGGCTTCTCGATTGTGACTAGTATTGAGCGTGATTGGGTATTAAGTGAGATTGTCCACCATCTGTGAGTGTGCTCTTAGTGAAACTGGTCTCTGTGTTATAACTAATACCTAGAATTGTTACATTTTAAGTCTCATTCTGTAGTCTATGTGGCTGGGTTCTCAAGGAAAATGGAGTCCCCATTTTGATGAATATTCTCTGTGAAAAGCTATGTAATCGGATTTTGTTCAAGATCTGACCATCTTGACGGTGAATGTGGGTTTGAGTGTGGATACTGTATTCACCTAGCATCCGCACTCACCCCTAGAATTTTGCTTATAACCAGAAACTTGTAAACCGCAAGTCTCAAGCAAACTTCTCTACATAACATAATTTACATATAGAAATTCATTTTAGATTTTCCTTTATTTCAAGACAACACACATTCAATTGAGTCAAAGCCATGGCTCATGTAAGGCTAAAACGTGCAAAGTGAGTTTTTAGTGTCTTTAATGAGCCTTATCATCTTTTATTAATTGTATAGGCCTTCTAAACTTTGGTTTTCTGTATTGATACTGACTGCTATTATATGGACAACTATTACATCGCTCATTCCATTCTATGTATCAAAAAGCGACTTTAACATCACCAACATCAATAACAGCGCTTCTGTCGTAACATTACAGAACGCTAGTGAGTGGTTATTTATTGTTTTTATCATACACTTACATTGCCTTTATTAGAAAAATCACTTACTTCGTTAAGTGTCTCTTATATGTTACCACCTGGATTAACAAAAAAGCGCGCCACGCAATCTGTCACCAACCGGCAAACAACCGCTTCTTGTGTAATTTTTATCTTGAACATTAATTCATAATGTTTAATACATTTTAGCTGACACAAGCACTCGGTGCTGCCAAAGGTTCCATCAACGTCACCGGTATTGGCAGTGCAGCAGCAACCACTACCAAAGGTCGACGTCGCCGTCGCGAGTAATTTTCTTTTTAATTCATTTCTGTTAGTTATATTTACCTATGAATATATATACAGCATTCAATGCGACAAAACAGATCGTCCAGGTGTTGCTATCATCTTAGACGTAGGACTGGATTATCCATCAACTTTACCATGCCAAAAGTTGTCCTGTCAAGTCGATACGTTTACCGATATCCACCAAAAATTCAATAGTGTCACTGATGTTAGTCTCATCGCAGACGATGGAAGCACCTTGTCTGTACAGCTATGCCACGTGGAATCTCATACTGACGGCATAAATAACGATCCTCAGGGTTCCAGTGGTGTTGTTATCCGTGAGTTGATTCTTTCTTTTATCGCTTACTTAGGAGCACAGATACATCCCTATCCGAACTAGAATTTAGATTGAATAGATTCCGGTTCAGGTCGAATTTCAAAAAAAATATAGGAGTTTGAAATTTTATATAAAAATAAAAGCAACTTCAGATTAGATAATGACTGTTTTCTCTTGTCGGACAAAAATTGATTTTTCAGAAATTTAAACATGATATTTGTGATCGACGTGAAAACGTACATTGAGTGGTATGCTTATTCTAATACAAAAGGAGATGAAAAGTTGTCAACCGATTACTGAGAGCGATATCAGACTTAAAAAAATCATTCGGATAAATTTTCCAAAATATTCCTCAAGAGTCGACTCTTTATATCTAGAAATCAGAGAGCTGAGAAAAATTATCATGATGTATTTTGTTGTTTATTTTGAAACAAATATAACTTATGTATGTAAGTCTATTCTTTTTCAGAGCCTTGTACAGTCGTTTGCCAGAACGGTGGTGAATGCACAGGTCCCACAACTTGTGGATGCACCTCAGGATGGACTGGGGACACATGCGAAACTGGTAACTTAAATTCAGAGTTTAGTTGATTCTAATAATTTCTGTTTTTTTTCTTTCAGCTGTATGCACAAATGGCTGCGACAATGGTGGCACATGTACAGCTCCAGATACATGCATGTGCGCAAGTGGTTGGAGTGGTGCAACCTGTACAATCGGTGAGTAAAATTTAAATTTCAGATGTTTTCCAATCATTTCTGTTCTTGAGGATTAGGATGTAAGGATGTAAATGAGAATGTGCGACGGTATTCGTTTGCATATAAGATTGAGAAATGAGACCATGGTGGCGGTCTGAGTGAATCTTTCGGTAGCACTATATTCTTAACCCTCACTATATGTTCGGTCTGGGCAGTTCCAAATTCCCTGGCTCACATATAGTTTGGCGGACATCCTCACTCTTATCGGCTTGGTTCTACGAAGAAATTATTAAGCTAAACAAATGTTTTATATTATAGTCTAATAACTTTCTCTTCATAGTTTGGAAAATGAATAAGCGCTCACTCACCTGCTCCTTCAAGATTTAACTATAAAAAACGAATAAATATGTTTTAAAGAATGAGAATATTTATTAATCATATTTATCCGAATTAATGACACAATATAAAATATTATTATCGACATATTATGTAAATTTTTATAGATGACATGAATATTGTCTTCAGAGAAGAGACTCATTTGCTTAGATATTTTATAGAAAATTATATATTCGATTAAAAATTTATGGAAGAATCTATTTGTTATCGTATTAATTATAACAATAAATTACTTTACTATATTTTTGATTGACGACTAACAATAGTTATTTCATTAGTTTTATTAATTGTAAAAGCTATCATTTTCTCTAAAACTTCGATAGAATGATATCATTTGAGTCAATTTACCAAATTTAAAAAAGATTTCAGCACTGAATTCATACTATGTCAACTAATTTGTTTCAGTTGTTGCAGTAGACACATAATTATACACAAATATAGTACAAAAGAGGAGAGACAAAGAAATCCATACGATTTTATTTAAAGTCAGATACATTGTTAATTGATAGAAAAGTGGTAAACTATGAAGAATATGTCGTTCAATCTTTCTGTTTCATATAGAACCGACAACGTCAACAACAACGACAACGACAACGACAACCACGAAAGCAACAACGAAAACAATCACGAAGACAACTACGAAAGCAACAACAAAAACAACCACAAAAGCAACTACGAAGATAACTACAAAAGCAACAACGAAAACAACAGCAACGGAATCCACAACAGAGACAACGACCACTAGCGAAACGACAACAACTACGACTACTACTATTACTACTACCACAACAATTACAACAACAACTACAACTACCACGACAACTACGACTACTGCTATAACAACAACTTCAACTACGACTACTACCACCACAACAACATCAGTAACAGTAACTACTACAACTACAACTGCGACTACTACTATAACAACGACAACTACAACAACTTCGACTACAACAACTACTACAACAACTTCGACTAC
>CAJNOI010000491.1:33942-45689 GCA_905250115.1 Adineta steineri
ACAACAACAACCACATCGACAACAACAACCACATCGACAACAACAACTACAACAACCATACGTGAGTGATAATAGGATGCTTTATAGTTAAGTTGATGATAATTTTTTTAAATCGCTCCATCGAGAAGGTCGGTCAGTCGTTGCTGGTTTTTTCCATCTAGTGAAGCCACTTACGCAGGCAATTTCTTTTGCAGGTTACTCTCAGCCAAAGTGTTGATATTCTGATGTGAGTAATAGTAAGACAATGATTGCCCATATTGAATCGGCTTGGGTTTCGTCTGACATTGAGTTTATGTTAAATCCAGTGAAAAAAACACGATTATGACAGAATAGATCTCAATGATAATTTTTTATTATTATTTAGCAGCTCTTGAAATATAACGATAATAGTAGGCAAAAGTGAATATGGTGGAAGAACGTTGATCTTTTTCAGAAAAGGTTTACAGATAGTTAATTCAGACGTTGAATCAAAGAACAATCACATGTCTTATTCAACGTTCCAAGTTGGAGAAGGCTAACTTGCGTGAGATGAAGTATCTGTAAGATGAAATATTGGCCGATGAATTTTGAAGTGTAGGACAAAAGTAGTTTTTATTCAGAATAGAATTTTTCGTTTTATTGTGTCACAAGAGTGTAGGTGGGTGTGGGTCTAGGTAGAATGCGATGTACCCACACACACGTCCTCCATGTAGAAGATATAGACTTCATTCATTTTCGATACATCTGTTTTAGCTGTGTGTTCTCCAACTTGTCAAAATGGCGGTACATGTTCAGCAACGAATATATGCACGGTAAGATCATCAATTCTTATAATTAAATCTTACCCTAATTTCTATTCTTTAGTGCACTACAAACTATACCGGTTCGATTTGTCAAACACGTGAGTAATGTTTTTTTTCGTCAGTAACACTGAATCATCGATAACACTCTGATAGACGCTCAGAATTCTAATCATAAAGTAAATATTTTCGATATACACCTGTGTTCCAAGAATATTAGTCTTTATACACAGTTTTACAGAAGTATTGTTTTCACCATATTATGGTGTACTGCCGAAACGTTGAGTTAGCTGCCTATTTTTTTCTACATGTCTTTCTCTTCTACAAGGTGGTGAGTTTACGACCTGAGTATTTCTTTTGATGAGCCAAGTTTAACAGATCATAAGTTTGAGAAGTACTTCAGAAGTAGTATCGAAATATACGTACTGTTCGAATCATCGAAAAGTGTAATATCTGGAACTATGTTTTTTTTAGCTGTGTGCACATCGCCATGCCAAAATGGAGGAACATGTGTGGCTCCGAATACATGCTTGGTGAGCTCTCGAATGCAAGTTGTAAAAGCTGAAACTGTTTGTTTTTTTGTCTTTAGTGTACTTCAAGTTACACTGACTCGGTGTGCGGCACTCGTAAGTAATATTTCATGTCGTTAATTGACACTATCTTTAGAATACAAAACTACTCTATGTAGAAGACAAAGAATTCATTTCTTTTTATTACATTTATTTTAGCTGTGTGTTCTCCAACCTGTCAGAACGGTGGTACATGTTCAGCACCAAATACATGCACCGTAAGTTGATCATTTATTGTGATAAAAATCTTACACTAATTTCTATTCTTTAGTGCACTGCCACGTATACTGGTTCGGTTTGTCACACACGTGAGTAATGTTTCATTTCATCATCAGATACAATCGCTGATGACAGTCCGAGAGACACTCAGAATTCCTTCTTTAAAGTGCTGACACTATTGACGTTCACTCTCTAATATTTCTGATATACATCTAAGTTTGAAGAGTACTAGCCTTTATACCGTACCCTATAGAATTTGTAGTTGTGTGCTCTATTATGTTGTGCTGCAAAAACTTTTTGAATTAGCTTGCTGTTCTTATTCTACCTGTCTCTCTCTTCCAAAAAGAGATAAGCTCACGACCTTACTATTTCTTTTGATGAGCAGATTTTAATAGATCATGAGTTTGAGAACTGCTTCAAAAACAGCAGGGAAATATAAGTACTGTTTGAATCTGAGAAAAGTGTAATATCTAAAATTATATTTTTTAGCTGTGTGCACATCGTCCTGTCAAAATGGAGGAACGTGTGTGGCTCCAAATACATGTCTGGTGAGTTCTTAAATGGAAGTTATGAAAACTTAGACTTTTTCTTTTTTTTTTTGTTAGTGTACTTCAAGTTACACTGGCTCCATATGCCAAACACGTAAGTAATGCTTTACATCTTTGACAAACAATATGAATGCAACCGTGGAGGAAGCAAAGAGATATAGTGACAGAAAAACTATTGTTTTTCTTTTAGCAATGTGCTCACCGTCCTGTGAAAATGGAGGAACATGTGTGGGTCCAAATACATGCTTGGTGAGTTCTTAAATGGAAGTTGTGAAAACTGAGGCTATGCATTTTTTTTTTCGTAGTGTACTTCGAGTTACACTGGCTCCATATGCGCGACACGTAAGTAATACTTTACATCTTTGATAAACAGTATCATTGCAGCCGTGGAGAAAGCAAACAGATATGGTAATAGAAAAAAACAATTGTTTTTCTTTTAGCTGTGTGCTCACCGTCCTGTGAAAATGGAGGAACATGTGTAGCTCCAAATGCATGCTTGGTGAGGTCTTGAATAAAATTATGAAAACTTAGACTATGTATTTTTTTTAGTGTACTTCAAGTTACTCTGATTCCATATGTGCAACACGTAAGTAATGTTTTATATCGTTGATAAACAGTATTAATGCAATACTGACAACAAAAAAGGAATTTGATGTTTGCAACGAATTTGAAACCATCTTTTAGTATCGTACAAATAAGGTTCCGCAGAGCACTAGTTTTCATTCGAACAATAAAAGCGTTTAGTAGCCAGAGTTCCGTATAGAACTAATTATTTTTGCCTTCAAAGAAGGTTCCGTATCACGTTCGACGGAATTCTACTCGAATCATGTGTATTCTATCAACAAGTTTTTTCTTAAGTTGACTGTGCGTATGCCTATTACCTTAGACCTGTTTCTAATAACTAATTCCTATATATAATCCTGGATTTTTATTTCTAACCGATTATGGGCACAGCTGAACTTCTACATATACATATGTTTCTAAGTCCTTAGATGTATAACTAAGCTCTTATATCTATTTTCTATGCTCTTACATCTATATGTAAACCTGATTTCTATAACGTTTCCCTTATATCTATATCTGATTTGTTATTGACAACTATCATTACCCCTTGTTTCTATAAATGCTCTCTTGTTTTAATAACTAATGTGTTAAAATAAAACTAAGCTCCTAAACTAATGTGGTGTCCAGATAGATAAGATAACACGCAATAGGATTATACGAAAGATAAAGATTTATTTTATCAGATAATCATTTTATTATAGTAAAAAGCCTATGATTTAAACCGTCAGTTTTTTAAAATGATGCGTACTGCAAAAAGTATAATAGAACTTATACATGTAGTAGCTGATGAAAAATGTACAAAGAAATATGTTGCATGATTAGGGACTATGCTTCTTCGAGTGAAGTATTAAAGGTTTTTACCTAGTTCATGAACTCCTGTTTTTTTTCTTGAAAAAAAGCCGCTTTGTCAGCATATGAGTTCGAAATATAGTAATAAAAATGTCCGAACTGAATTTTGAAATTCATGAAAACAGAAAACGAACGGAAAAATCTAGACTAGCGCACATTTTGATTCGTATAAATATCTTCCTCTCGTTAATGATAGAAAAAAAGAGAGAATCCAACACGAAACCTCAAAGGTCAAGCTTAACACCATTTGTTTCCATTGTAGGACAATCATAGTCCATGCCAGATGGATGTACTAACACTCACAGCCACCCTCTTTAAAATGTTAGCATTATTAACGTTCACTCTCTGATATTTCCGATATACAGCTGAGTTTGAAAACGAATACTCTTTACACGAAACTCTCGAGAATTTGTAGTTATGCACCCGATTGCCCTTAACGATAGAAACGTTTGGCTAGCTGTCTGTTTTTGTTCTACTTGTCTTTCTCTTCTAGAAGGAGGTAAGCTCGCGATTTGAGTATTTCTTTTGATGAGCCAAGTTTAATAGATCATGAGTTTGAGAAGTCCTTCAAAAATAGTATGGAAATATACGTACTGCTCGAATCATGGAAAGTTTTAATATCTAAAATTGTATTTCTTTTAGCGGTGTGCTCACCATCCTGTGAAAATGGAGGAACATGTGTGGCTCCAAATACATGCTTGGTAAGCTCTCGAATACAAATTGCGAAAACTGAAACTATCTATTTTTTTTGTCTTTAGTGTACTTCAAGTTACACAGACTCGGTGTGCGGCACTCGTAAGTGATATTTCATGTCGTTAATTGACACTATCTTTGGAATACAAAAATACTCTCTGTAGAAGACAAAGAATTCATTCGTTTCTGTTACATTTATTTTAGCTGTGTGTTCTCCAACCTGTCAGAACGGCGGTACATGTTCAGCATCGAATACATGCACCGTAAGTTGATTAGTTGTTGTGATAAAACCTTACATTAGTTTCTATTCTTTAGTGCACTGCGACATATACTGGTTCGATTTGTCAAACACGTGAGTAATATTTCATTTCATGAGCAGATAGAATCATCGATGACGTTATGAGAAACGCTCAGACTTCCCTCTTTAAAATGATAACTTTGTTGAAGTACACTCTTTGATATTTCTGATATACATCTGAGTTTGAAGAATGCTAGTCTTTGTACAGTACTCTACGGAATTTGTAGTTTTGTGTCGTATTGTAGTGTACTTCAGAAATTTTTGATTCACTGGCTGTTTTTGTTCTACGTGTCTTTCTCTTCTAGAAAAAGATAAGCTCACGACTTGAGTATTTCTTTTGATGAGCAAAGTTCAATAGGTCATGAGTTTGAGAAGTGCTTCAAAAGTAATATGGAAATAGAAGTGGTGTTCGAATCATCGAAAAATGTGATATCTAAAATTATATTTTTTTTAGCCGTATGCACATCGTCATGCCAAAATGGAGGAACATGTGTGGCTCCAAATACATGCTTCGTGAGCTCTCGAATACAAATTGTAAAAACTGAAACTGTTTATTTTTCTTCTTTAGTGTACTTCGACTTACACTGACTCAGTGTGCGGAACTCGTAAGTAATATTTTATGTCGTTAATTGACACTATCTTTAGAATACAAAAATACTCTATGTGGAAAAGAAAGAATTCATTCCTTTTTATTACATTTGTTTTAGCTGTGTGTTCTCCAACCTGTCAAAATGGAGGTACATGTTCAGCACCAAATACATGCACTGTAAGTTCTCAAATTGCTGGCAGACAATCTTCAACTCTTTTCAATATTTTTAGTGTACTACAGGCTATCAGGGTTCTGTTTGTCAAACACGTGAGTAATGTTTCTTACGATAATTGTGTTATATTCGAAGTTGAAAATATGAGAGAAAGTCAAGATTTTTTGCTTAAGTTGCTTTGACTATTTTTGTTCACTCTATGAGATTTACTAAATATACATATTGGCTCCTGAGAGTAGCGCTCTTTATGTATTAGCCTACGGAAGGGTGTACTTTCTATGCTTTATACTAAGATCGAGAAGTGTGAGAGAATTGCCGTCAGAAATATATGAAATAACTACTGCATGATTCATTGACCTGCGCGATACACTGCATCAGTACATTTCAGTTTTTTATCTTCAACTCAATTTTTTCTGGGTGTGGGTGTGGGTGTGGGTGTGTGACGTTTGTAGCCAACCCATACATACCCGCACACCCCACACCCTACAGCAGCCAATTTAGATAATTCGAAAACTTCCAATACTAAAACTATAAAAAACATAAAATCGTTGGTCAGGATTCTTTTACTAGAGATCTAATCAAAGCAAAGATTGTGAAAGTATAATTATAAGGTAAATCCTCTAAGGATTTACTCTTCTATCATAATGCACTCACATTTATAGCAGTTATAATAATTAGAGAAGAAAAAAATAGGATATTAGGGGTAAACCCATAACTAATCATTTAGTCTCATTCTAAATTTCTCTTTGCAAAATAGAAACGACAACAACAACAACAACAACTACAACTACAACGACGACGACAACAACCACAACAACCACAACAGTAACAACAACTGGTAAGTGGGATGTCAGCTATTTTGTAATAGTTTTTTAACCAATGATTATCCTGAATAGGATATGCGAGTAGACCATCTAGATAACCACTCTATCACAATTTTTATCTCGCTCAACTCTGTAGAACCCGTAACTTAAAACGAAAATTTTATAGTATTGTGATCAAACAGAGAGCATTATAGTTGGGATAAAAATTATTTTTATTTTTATAAAATAATCTGCCTATAAAAATTCTTTTTTTCACAGAGTTTTACAAGAATATATGAATAGAAATTGGACATCATGATTTGTCCATTTAGTTGATGGGATAGTCACAAAAATCGAAAATGATTGATAAAAGTTTCAATATTTTCTTTTGGTTTCTCTTTCCATTATATAATATATTAGATGGTCAAAATAGATAGCAATATAGAAAAAAAAATCAAAAACTCTATTTCACGTTCATAAGTCTTTTCTAAAAGATACAACAATATACGTAGTTCTCTATCATGATAGAATATTTTAATATTTCTTCATAATAAAGTCAGAATATGTAAGTTTGATAAATAGTATTTCCATTATAATGTTTGTGCCATTTAAACTAACATCATATCATTAAGTTCATTTTATTCATGTTTTTGAGTATTATAATTACGTTAAATGAACAAAATATATTTTGTGTTTGACAGCTTGTAGCAGCACGTTTCTCACACCAGTGATTTATACAGCTACTTACAATCTGTACGCAATGGCAATGGCTGATGTGAATGGTGATAATAAACTGGATATTGTTGTTGTAAACAACGATGGGGCCAGCGTTGGTATTCTTCTGGGCGTGGGCGATGGTACATTTGGTTCTCAGACTACTTATCCAACTGGTGACTATCCCACTCAAGTAGTAATAGCTGATGTGAATGGTGACAATCATCCGGATTTAGTTGTTCCAAATTCCAATGTAAACAACATTAGTGTTCTTCTCAATTCAGGCAGTGGTACATTTCTTCCTCAAGTTTCTTATGCATGTGGTGGTAATGGTCCACAGTCAGTAGCGGTGATCGATGTGAATGGTGATAATAATCCAGATATTATTGTCGCAGTTTCCGGTGCGAGCACGGTTGCTGTTCTTCTCAATTCGGGTAGTGGTACATTTCCTTCTTTGGCTTCTTATACAACTGTTAACGCTGCGTATTTCGTAGTGGCAGCTGATCTGAATAATGACAATTATCCAGATATAGTTGTCGCACTTTATAGTGCGACCATCATTGGCGTTCTTCTCAACGCAGGTGATGGCACGTTTCTTGCTATAACAACTTATACAACTAGTAACGGTCCATGGAGAATAGCATTAGTTGATGTGAATATTGATACTAAACCGGATATTGTTGTTGCAAACAGAGATTCGAGCAATGTTGGCGTTTTTCTCAATGCAGGCAGTGGCACATTTTCTGGTCAAATTACTTATACAACTGGTTCTAGTAGCTTTCCGGACGCACTAGCAGTAGCTGATATTGATAGTGATAATTTACCAGATATTGTCGTCGGACTCCAGTCTAGCGGCCAAATTGGTATTCTTCTCAATGCAGGCAGTGGCACATTTGGTGCTGTAACAGCTTATGCAGCTGGCGTTAGTCCAGAAGGAATGGCAGTAGCTGATGTAAATGGTGACAGTAAACTGGATGTTATTGCTTCAGGGAACAACGTGAACTCAGTTAGCGTTATCCTACATTGCTAAAATCTACTGATAAACTGAACTTAATTTGTTATTTGACATTATACTCCTATACTAAGGATATTATTCTTATGAAACATTGAACGATACGGACGACTAATTTTATTTGATTTCATGCTTTTTAATAAAATTTTCTCAATTCTAGAAAAAGATTTTAATTAGTTTTCTATCAGATTTCAACTAAGAAAGTTTTGAATAGAACAGAAAATGGTCGTATAGAAAATTGATCAAATACATTCTGTTATAATAAAAATAAATCGAGAGATATTCAAGTGATTCAAGAATTCCTTGCTATAATCTTGTTATTAAAATGAAAATATTTTCCAATATTTTATATAACAAATTTATTTCGATTGAAGAAACGAGAACACAAGTATGAGTGAGCTCATTTCCAGTTAGATAACAATAACAATTTCATTACTTTTTACGCCACAATCTGCTCTATTATTTGATAAAGAGGTTTTCTATTCGCCCATCGAATTACTTTTAAAAGAAGGGATAATCATTTGATGCAGACGAAGATTTGTTTTGATTTAATGTTTTTTGTAAAATAAAATTCTTCCTAAATATAAATAATCTTTTATTTTTATCCTTTCTTTAAAGATACTATAAGGCTCCTATTTAGAGCCAAATGCATTCGTGTTAAAATTTATAAGACTTAACCAAAATACAGTTAAATAGACAAAAATTTGTATTTATCTCGATATTTTGCTATTTAATATTGATGTTTTATTTAGATAAAACAGAATTAAACGTGTCTTCTTCGGTAATTGAAACATCACAAGACTAATTACTTCAAACTTTAATAGCTAAATACATTTGAATATCTACACTAGTCGACGATCTTGCCCCATTCTTTCTAGGTTATTACTACTTTTTTTTATAGCGTTTTATTAGAAGCTTTTCACACCATGTACAAAAAAATATGAAAGAAAAAAAAATACTTTAATATTTCACATATTCATGAAGTAGTTTCAATTTTTAACATGAAAGGCAATAAAAAAAACCTTCTTTTATTTATTTTTTTAAAATTTGACCTATACGAAGAGGATTATCAAACAATAATTTTTTAAATGAATCAATATTTTCTTCATCCATTATATGTAATACTTTTATAGATAGTGGAAAAAATCTAGAAGTACGAATTTGAAATACATCAAAATGTGCTCAATAAGAATTGTTTTCAGGAAGCAATGAAAAAATGGATATCATATATTCCATTGTTTTCTTGATATGTAATAAACTTTTACTATACATCCAATTAAAATAATAACTTACTAGATATCGTTTGAATAAAACAAACGCTTTAGAAAAGAAAATAATCTAAGTAGATTTGAACTATACTTATTGAGTCAGTAACGGTTATGAATAAATAACATTTAGATAATGCTTTTATATATGTTATTTTATACTCTTTCATAAACATATATATATAAATAATTGCGGAAAAAAATAGTTTCAGTCATTATTTAGTCTTTGAAAGATATAGTTTATCTGTCGAATTTTTCTATACCTATCCTTCAGACTGTCTTTCTCAATAATATATCTAAGTATTAAAATAGAAATCTCATAGATTAGTAGTCAAAATTTCTATCAAAAGATTTAACACTGTCAATTTTCTTCATATAAAATATTTATAGTTAACAATCGAGCGAAAATTAATTGTTCTTATCGTTTAGTTTATTCTAAATTTACTTGAACAAATTTAGAGAATTATTGCGGAGAAAGTAATTTTATTTTATAGCAATTGAGATATAAAGTGCGAAGTGAGAGAATAAGTTCTTTTGATATTGATAGATCGTAGTTGAATAATATTCAAAAGAAATATATAGCTACTAAACAAATGACACAATACGGATAATTATCACATGTGCATCAATTGGTAGTGATGATTTTATAAATCGAGAGAGACAAAAATATCAGGCATTGAATTCTCCTAAACGATCAACTTTATATTTTGAATCATGGAGATCGAACTGAATGAATAATACATCGCCTTCTAAACTTATTTCGAATAAAATCAGTACGATATGTATCGTGATTTGTCAGATAATATCGTTTAAAGTTAAAGTACCCGATGAGTTATCTTTCTGGCATTTATTGAAAACTATACACTCTTAAAGTGATTATATAAAAACGAACATTTTTATCGAAGACTGACTCTTTATCCTGGCTTAATATGATATGACAAATGCACAATGAAAGTAGATACTTTCATTTCAAACAAACATTCCTACTCCAAGACGTTTATTGTTATTCTTTTCACATGTAAGTAGTTTTTTTTTCTATTTTAAGGATGAAATCTTCTAAGGTACTTATCGAACTATAGCACTCTACTGATGAATTTTTTTTTGTGCAATTGTATGAATTCATTATTCACATATATGTAAATAAAAACTGTATAAGAACAAGAAATTTCTTTGTCATTCTCTTTTTTTACCTTAACAATTATCAACTTAGTTGTTATGTGTAGAAGAGAAAAGGAAGAAATGAAAAAAATTTTTTTTCGATTATTTAAAAAAAAAGGTAGTAAACGCATCTTACATTCATTTCTTTTTCATTTATTAATCTGTTTGCAACAAAAATCGAATCAAAATGAGTAGTCCACACGGTACTTTAGAAGTAACTATCGTCGAAGCGCGTCATCTCAAAGATGAAGATATTGTTGGTAAAAACGATGCTTTTGTTGAAGTTTATTTGGATAAAGATTATAAACTACGAACAAAAACTATTCGAAATTCCAATGATCCAACATGGAATGAAAAATTTACTTTGTAATTCTATTTATTAAAAAATTAATTTCGATTTATTCATTTTCTGTTTTTTATCTTTTATTTAAGTAATTTGAGCCGAAATCATGATGATTTACATATATCTGTATATGATGATGATACAACTGGTAAAGATTCAATTGGTTCAGCAAAGATTGATTTGAAAAAACATGACTTTACAAAAGGTCCTTTGGATGAATGGATTAAACTACCAGCTTTATTGGGTCTTCGTTCGAAAGGTGAAATTCATGTTACCATTGAACATCATGTAAATAATTTTTTTACTCTAAAATTTTATCATAATAATTGTTTTGTATTTTAGCCATAGAGAAATACAATGATCAAATAAACTTTTTAATCAACCACAAGAATATTATTCATTTTTACATATTAAACGATATAACTTGTAATTTTCTTTTGAGAAATAAATTCAAATCAGATTAATCGATTGTTTTTTTATATATATACAATGAAATAAACAATTTACTATGATTTTAATATTTTTCTTTATAAATCACGTTTATTAATATGTGCAGACCAGTAGAACGGATATATAAAATATCTTAAGAATGGATGTAGATTTTCTGCCTATTTTTTACTATTGAAAAAAGAAACAACGTTGAAATATTTCTCATTTTTGTTTAAACATTGTAAAGGAAATAACTGACCAAAAATAATTTATATTCTTTTGGTGATTTGATACAATTAGGCAACACCAAGATAATCAATAAAATTGACCTAAGAATAAGATGTTTATGATGGAAAAATGAGCCGATTTTCTCAATAGGGAAGATGAGTATCGATTCTATAGTTATTAGATGGGAAAGAAATGCAAGTGGAATGGGTAGAAAGACAACAAATGCTATTGTATGATACGATTACCACTTTTTTTGTTTCTAAAAATTCTTTTAATTTAAAAACTAAAATATATATACATGTATTGCTATTATTTATTGACATTATATTTAACAATAGAATATCATTTGTCATTGCATTTCTCTTTTCTTCTTACTTACAAGGACATTTCGAATAATTCTCTCATTAGAAAAATACTAGATGTTTTATAATATAATTTTACTATTTATAGTCAAGGCAAACATGTATAGAGATGTTAACGATCAAACTAGTAATGTATTTTTGTTCTTTTTCGTT